>JBCAUG010490648.1:0-15329 GCA_038406175.1 Haplosyllis leylae
ACCATTACAACCGGATTCAATCTGGTTGGTCTATCATACCATTTGATTCTCGACAAATGTAATGACTGAAATAACAAAATGCATCCTTTATCATGTATATTAGCTGAAAGAGTGGGCAGAAAAGGGCTTTCATGGACAACATAAAGCCATGAGTTTCAGTCTTTCATGATAAAATTTCATCACTTTGTGATATTGGGATTTCTTTCTTCCAAGTTTTATGAAATATACTACAAATATACAAGGTTTTTGAGGTGGATGTACAAGTACCAATTCCCGAGGGGAGTCTGGGGGTGTGTATCCCCCAAAGGGTTGATAGGCCCTGAGGGGGATACACACCCCAGAATCCCCGAGGGATTGGTGCTTGTGCATCCACTGAAAAGACATTGTATATTTGGTGTATTCTATTTGTAAAGAAATATTTTAAGATAGGTAATGCTGAAAGAAGAATGCCATTTTGATTTTTCAAGAAAAAAACTTTTATTGATAAACTGGCAAAACTTAACAATTTAAACTCATAATATTTGTAACATTTAACGATTTTTGGTAGATAAATTTTTGTTTAGACATATTTATTTGCATTTTGATGAACTTGCGGAATCTCTACTTGTTAAAATTATAATTTATTGTCACATTTGAATTGGGGAAGTACATACCGGGTACGACTGGTATTGGCTTGTTGACAGTGCAGTTTTCCACTTTAGTTGTTACAGTGGCAAGTGTATTCACCGGCTCTGCATTTTTTAAGTAATTTTCTGTCTGTGTCAAAATCTCTGAAAGTAACTGGTCGTCTGAATTGTCCATTTCAAGTAAGTCCAAGTCTTGTGATTTAATGTCATTGGGAATTGTAGGGATATTGATAGTTAAGTTTGTGTCGGCAGATTGGTTTGCAGGTACAATGGCTGTTTCACTTGCTTTTGATACTGATGGTGTGGGATTAGATTTAGGTGTTTTTATGTTAGCCAGGGGTTCTGCTAGTGCATCAAACATTTCTTTTCTTTTTCTCTCTGGGCAATGGACTGAATATTCTTTAATAGTAGACTCAGATTTGTGACTACTAATTGCAGTAATGTGATGAGCTTCAAATCCTTTCTCATCCAAGCGGGAAATACAGGTACTCCTTATTGAATGATTAGTATATTCTTGGCAAGATAGACTTGCAGAATCACACAGTTGTTTCATAAATCCTTCTAGTGGATTATGGCCAACTCGTCTTGCTTGGTACTAAGTAGAATCAATGTAGTTCACCCGGACTTCTCTTGGTTTCTGCCAAAGGTACGGGCAGTCTGGGTGCAGCTTTGATAGATATAACTCGTAAGTTGCGACTGGACAATTGATACAATCTGAAATAAATAAATGTTTTAAGTAAAAGAGTTACAATTGTTAAAAATATTGTCTGTGTAGTTTATATTGTTCTTATACTTAGTGATTATGGGGAAAAAATTATAGTTAAACAAGCCAATTTTTTTGTAAAAATCAGTTTTACTACTGTGATTATTTTACGGTCACCACTGTTTTAGATCTATTGTGCTTCTTCGAAATTTTAATGTTACTGATTGATTGAGTTTTATTATTGCTGTTACCTGGCACTGAGTACATTTTGCCTTGATTAGTCATAGTGTGGTCTTCTTCACGATGATTTTTATCCATTTCATCTCGTACTTGAATGATGTATTTCATGCCATCATGTTCAACTTTCACTTCAAACCAGTCCTTCTGCATTTCAACTAAATTTTCCTGACCCCTTCTGCACAGGTAATATATGTTAAATAGTACATTGCTCTGCAAAACTCGTGGATTTGGGGTTTTGATATGATCTATGTTGAAGTAAATGGCTAGTTGCTTCATGTCTGCATTGGAAATGCAAGGAGTAGATCTACGTACACCTCTTCCAGCTTTCTTTGCTCTTACTTGAACCCCTTTGAATATCATATTGGCTGTGCTGTATTCAGGATCATTTATAATGTTAATCTTTCTGGTCTCTTGGAAATATCTATTCAGTCCAGATCTGATGTTTTTCATACTCTGAGTGTGGTAAAGTTCATTGTTTTTTTTCCTTGCATCAACATAAAATGTATGAAGTAGATCTGGTAAGTCACAGTCGAGGACCTCCTCAAGGATTGGCAGTGATTTTTCACTTAAATATTCCCTTAATAATGTAACAGCTGATTTAGTTGACTTGATTGTGTTTTTGGAATTGCGTTCTTGCATAATAATCTTAATTTCCTCCTCTGTTGAGGTCGCAAATCGACCAGAATGAACTTTAAATTTACCACTCATTTTTGTTGCTGGGCGTCTGCTGCGTCACGTGTCGCAATATTTACATTATAAACCAATGAGAAAGCTGCGCCAGATGTCAAAGTAAGTGCCCAGTAGCGTAGCGGTGGATATACACTTTTGTAGTACAGATAATTTGTATGCAAATTTAATAAAATCAAAAATATACAAAATATTAACCTCCTGATGTCCAATAAGGAATCAGCTGCACCCCGGCATATAGAATACACAAGAACTTCTGATACTACATATTATTATACACAGATTTCCCATTCACACAACCAATGGTAACTGTCAGTGTTCCATAAATGTTTTACAATGGAGAGAATGGTTAGAAAGAAGAATGTCTATCTTACATGCAAACTATCACTATCTACCAGCAGCTTATATTCGGTGACCTGTGTGTGGAGGCCAGCAACATACTATTGAATCAACTATTATGTGCTGATAATTACAAGTATACCTATTAACATGTGGTAAAATAGCAAAGATGAAACGAGATAATAAACAAAACTCATGAACAAAATCTGTATTTACTACATATGCAATTTACCAATGGCTTATGCAGGATGCTTACAAAAGAGTTTGTATGGGATATTGTTCACTAATCTCTTTCACATGAAATAAAGATTATATTTTGCTTTAAATACCACGTGATAGCGAAGTGATTTAGTTTGAAGCATTTATTTGTGGGGAAATCTTCAATGAACAACATATTTCTGATTAAAAGTTATCTTCCTACTGCATCACTATGGTGTGGGTCTCGTGTCAAATTCTGAACGTGAAAATAAAGTTTTACTCCAAATATTTTATGTGTATTGTGATACATCCTGTCTCAATTGCTCATATATATCCAACACTTACATACATGCTGTTACTCACATTCCCACAGAGTCAACTACTGTGTCCTGGAATATTATTGCTAAAATAATCACTGTCCCTTCAATGGATGTCATTTGGTACAAAAATTTAAAGTGGATGACAGTTGGTACATGTAACAATTTGGATATGAAAACACTAAATAAGGAATGAGCAACTTGATCTCAGCTGACCTTTCATCAGACGGAACCTTTCGTGTCTTGCGAAGAAAGTAGTATCCAAGGAGAAACACCGTGTGTGCTAATAGCAATGTGTGATGCCTTAAATGTTAACAGTGCTCAGGGTTCCCAGTTTTTCCTCTGACAAAATTCCCTGACTTTTATTAAATGTTTTCATGGCTTCTATTCAATATTCATTTTCCTGCACTTATTATTGGGTAATTTGCATTACAGGTCTACATGCACTAAAATACTCTTTTTACAATACTCAGAAGTAAGAATATTACTTTAATTGGTCCAAAAATACTCCATAAAACTCAAATAATTCAACATTTAACACACTTTGGGCCTACCCCTGACATAAGGTGGCTTATACACTACCGGTAAAAAGGGAATTTTGAGATAATTTTAGTGGGAAAAATTCAGTAATATTTTAATTCTTGATTGATTAAATTTTAATTTATGAATCACAATTTTCCCTGACTTTTTGATATTTTTTCAAAATTCCCTGACTGGAAAAAGTTGTCTCATTTTTCCAGGTTTTCCAGTACCGGTAGGAACCCTGAGTGCCATCTCACACTCCGACCTAAATTATTCTCGAGTTCAAAATCTCCCGATTCACTATTAACCATCAGAGGTACATAACAGGAACTTGTCAGTCTCACAGCCATTAATGATATGGATGACATTCATCAAAGTTAACCTTCTGAATTTTCATAATTTTTCAGTATTATTATGTTTTCCAAGTGATTCTAAATCAATAAAGTATCAAATGGTGAGATAAATTGCCTGTTAACTTTCAGTAAGTAAGATTATCAAAAAGAAATCATACATTCAATTTGGAATAGATGAGCCCATGATACAGGCAATTGTATAACATTATCAACCACTTATATATAAACATGCTGGACTTAACCATCTCACATGTCCCGTTTCCATGAATGAATTGGTGTCAAACAATCTTCCAGCATGAGATATAATCATCGTAATGGTCACAAATACTCCTCTCACTATGGTTAAATTTATATCGTATTTATGGTTTCCTGGAAAATTATTTTCGTTTAACCCAGATCTGTCTTTACTGCCCTGGCTGGGAGTATGGTGAACCACTCACTGTTTACATGTGGTTGCCTTTTCAGTTTCCATCGGCAAAAGAGTCATCTTCAACGAAAAATTACTTAACCAGAAAAACTTTTCTTGCATGAATAGCGTCTTAATACCGTCATCTTTCTCTAAATTTGGGGAAGAAATTAACAGCTTGACGCAATCCTGGTAGGAAAAAAAGGAAACATTTGTTACAAAGGTGACACAGCTTGAGGAAACTTTTTTTACGTTTTGGCATACACATTCTTCTTCTTTTTGTCAAATAAACGATTATTCTACATCATTATATTGTTAATTTAATTAAATCACCAAATACCGTATTAAGATTATACAAACAAGGTTCCCACTCTTTCCTTTGAAAAAATTCCTTAATTTTTTGAGTATTTCTTTTTTCCTCCTAATTTCTTTCCCTTCGCTGACAAGCATAAATTTAATGTGTTGATCACCTCAAAATAAGTTATCCAAATTTTTAAATTCCCCGACTTGAAAAACTGTTTAATTTTCCCCGTTTTCCAGTGCTAGTGGGATCCTACGTACACCACACAACTGTCAACTATTACTGCCAATACTGGTCAGAGTCGAACGTTTCCGTCGTTCCATGAACTTGTATTTCGCCGCACAAACGGACGGATTGAAAGCCCAACGACAAGTTACTCCAACTACTTTGTTATAACTTATAGCATTAAAATATCAGCTGCTGGAAACTTTAGACATGTATCAAACAGCAACAAAATTGTAGTAAAACTTCATTTAATCTAAAAGCGTGACTAATATTCCAAAAGAGGGACTGTTATTTTAGCTTGCTCCTGTGTGTGATAGTTGATTTCAAGTCCTTTTGAAAGACGTACCGGTAATGTTTATTCGTTCGAAAAACGGTTGAATGTAACTTTATGAATTGAAAAACTATTCAAAAGGTTTTGGCAAAGCCCTTGTAATCGCATGAAAACCCTTGAAAGTGAATTCATCACCTCCGGTCTCACAGTTTTCTGAAATATTTGTGGATACGTTTGCAAGTTTCCATTTCGATATCAATAGCAAAATATGGACCACAAGTGATCCCTCTCACCTACAGTTATGACATTACAGTTACCCATCGCCTAAAGCCAATTGTAGAAGAAACTACCCTGAATATGGACAGTGAATATGACCAGCAAGATACAACCTATACATTTCGTTACAAATCATAGTCATGGAGTTTAAACTAAACATCGGAATGGAAAGTAAGCTCTCCTAATGATATGTTATTGCATATCAGGAATTCGCTTTGTTCTAAGATTCCCCCAAAAACAGTTTCCTTATTACTTCTTAAGACAGGATCTATCAGCGGCCGCGGGTTACATGCTTGGACCTCCCTTCGTAGTGTAATGTACCATACGCAAGACTTGGCATGAGACAACAATAATTATTGGCAACTGTAATCTACTGATGAAGATGAACGCCTCAGTCTTCCAACTTCTAAGAAGCAGAATACATACGTCTTGGAAGTAATCACATCAAAAGTGAGGCCGTGTCAATAAACAAAGCATTACAGTCAACATAACGGACGAAAGCAAAACAGAAACATTGCCTGAAGTGACATTTCTACGATTCTGAGAGAAAGGCATTGTATAAATTGTAATAATATACAAGGTTAGCAGGACCAATGACACACGACTTATGACGAAACTGGACCGCTTGTCAACCCACACAAGGAATCAATTCATGACAGCAAAGAAAATACCTTCCTTAAAATTTTACTTCGTGTTTTGTGTCAACTGGCAAACTGTTTTATCACGCTTATTTTGAACGTAAAAAGAAAAAATTCACAATTGAAAGTTCTCACATTTAACAGCCGATTTAGTTTGCACTTAGAAAAGAGAGAGCCACTTGCATGAGTAACAATACACGGGACAACAGCACCTAAATATCATATCCGGCTTGAATAATTAGTAACATGCAATGAATACGAACTTCAGTATTGTTAAGTCTGTCAAGGTTCAAGGTAAAATCATCAGTCCACATCCAGGTACCTTTTAAGTGCAATTATGTCAGTTACGTACATCTCTGATTTAGTGGTACCTGTACTAGAAGTATATTTAAAGAATGGTAGTTTTTTTAACTGTCCGAAGTTCAAGTGGCAAATAAATATAATTGGAACTTCCAATGTGGTCAACGAGGTCGTTTGTGTACACTTACTGAGAAACATAAATTTATCAATACTACTTTTGTACAACTGTTCAATGGACCTTTTCGAAAACTATTCTTTGAAGAAAGACAACGCCAATCCCATGTGCCGGTAATAAATTTGTCAGCACGGAAAAACACTTGGGTTTATGAACTAGAAATTCCAACATGAATAAACTTTTTTCACATTGTCTTCAGTTGTGTGAAAAACTCCCACATATAAACTGTCACAACCAAAATAAAATCTTTCAATATTGCAGACAGAATACGTGTTAGAGATCTACCACTTTTAGTTTCACATAAAACGCTTGGCCAACTACTTTGCCCAAAAGAACCCAGACTAAAAGTGTCGAATTTAACGTAATAAATATAATACTTGTCATCAATGTTTGTGAATTAATTGAAAGAGACCATGTAGAGTATTCTCATGCACCTGAACGGCTTCTATGGTCAACAATTCTACTGACCTTTTCACTCGGATCCAAAGCATCGTGTAGGGTAGACATCTAGGAGAATAAAATGTTAGATCTAAACTTACCTGATAAACTTGTCCCCACAAATCATTTACGTCAAACTCCTGAAAATCCGATTCAGGACTCATTGCCCTTTCAGTTAACTGTCTCCACACCTTAGTGCTATCACATATTCACTGAAAGATCCTTGAAAATGTAATAAAACTGAAAACGCCTGGCTCTTGGTAAAATCGGAAACCATGTGACCTCATTCTGTCAACCAATAAGGCGAGCTATAACAAATACCCATGGCAGACTTCCGACATTGATGATTTGTTCCTTGACAAATTTACTTAAATTCAGAGGAAATGGCCTCTCAAAACAGCCTGACTGACAAGCAGACACGTTTACTGATGTTAGAGGCAATTAAATACAATAATATTGCCAAGGTTTGTGCTGAAATCAAACTTATCACGAGGTGTTTCTGGGAAAGTTTGCTCCGAAATACTTCTATTATCGTCCAAATGAAAAAAATTTGGAGCATTTCAATTTTGTATTCAGTTGGTGTGTAGATTGCAAAGTCTGAGATTTGCTTAATGTTAAAAACAGTATGTTGCTGAAAAATATTCTTGACGGTCAAGGTTATAAAGTAGATGAAGTGGTAAATCAAGAAGTCCAATTGATTGGCCAAAGCAGATTTCATTTCTATTCCCGTGAGAAGCTTTACTTTGAGGCATATTTAGCTGAACACTAAGTTCTAACGTGTGTTACATGTACAGTCAGCTGACGTTGAAGTCGCATTGCAAATTAACCTTTTGTAAGAACGCTGCTTTGCTGAAATGTCAATGGTTTGTGTGGATAGTTTCCCTCACTGACTTAAGATAAGTTTTCCCATAGCATGATTCACTAAGCCAAGAGCTTTCTCGGCATTGACTGGTATAATTCCTTTAAATGTCCATAACCGTGAATGGAGCCGCCGGCCTGCACTGTTCAGGCCAGCGCTCATTGGATTCGTGAATGGCGCTGTAAGCAGTGAACGTAATATTCTTTTGTGATTATCACTTTAAACCATTACCATAGTCTAAACCCCGAACGACGGAAAAACTGTAAAGCCCACGGCTTCGTGAATCATGCTGATAGTACAGGAATACTGCTGAACTTTTGGAATATTTTATGAAAGTAAATGGCACAATACCTGGTACATCCCGCTTACCAATTCTATCAAGAAGGGAGTATTATGTTAGGCTCTTGATGTTGGTAAAAAAAATCCTTAATTGCATCTGGTCATGTAATTTCACAGGTTCAACAGTTGCTGAATGAAGGTATCAATTTGAATCGTTGTATTAAATACAAGGATGGGGACTGGTTGAGAAGTTACACTCCACTGTGTATTGCCATTGCACACGGATCAATCCAGTTGGTTCAACTTTTCATAACTTCAGGTAAGAAATTACGAATTAGAATAGCAGCATGAATAACGAGCTATGTTTTTTTTTGTGTGTGTGTGTTTTAACATTTTATCCCAGTATAATATATTCTGTGCAGTTTACGTGTATTGATTCTCAGCCTGCCGACCCATTGCTATTCTACTCACTTACGTTGACTTGAGATACGGTAACCTAATGCTATGCTGCTCTCCCATATCTACACGTGTACGTTCGTTCAGTTTCACGTGAAATATTATGATGCGTTCTTCTCGTTCAAAACAGGAGCAAATGTGAACAAATCGGTTACATGCCATAAACCTGACCATCAGGAGAAGTTCACTCCACTATTTTTGGCATGCAGAGAAGGTCAACTACAGATCATCGACCTACTGATACAAGCAGGTGAAACACTTTTCACAATGTTTTCTCTTGTAGAACATTTTTATTTAATTCATCGATGTTGTTCAATTAAGATAAATTAAGCCAAAACATTTCTCTCAAGATGAAAACGACTTTGTATTCTTAAATTAGGTGCTCTGGTTAATGTTCCATTGAGTGGTCCAAGGATACAAGAAGAAGAAGGGGGAAGTATAGATTACAACAGCGATGTTAGAAACAACTGTCTCCATTGGGCAACGATGTACAGAAAGTATGAGCAACTGGAAAAACTGCTGCAGGGCGGAGGCAACCCACGTCTACTTAATTCGATTCAGGAAACACCACTGCACATGGCTTGTGATACTTATAATCCTCCCATAATAAGGTTGCTGGCTCGTACCGGCGGCGTAGCCGCTCACAAGGACATGCATGGGAGCACCCCTCTGTTTAAATTAATGTTTCACAGGGGTGATCCTTCGGAGCAGATTGAGTTGGTAAAGTTGCTGCTGGCAGGTGGATATGTTTTGAGTGAAGAAACCTGGCTGAATCAAGTGCGAAATTATTTGTATGACACTTCTGCTTCTAACGAGGAGTCCAATCAAAACCCGGCACAAATAGGCGGTCAGCTTATGGCTACTCACAGTCGTGAGTCAGTTGAAATATTAAAGTCAAGATATGGAGTCGCCTTTTTGCAGTGGCTGCTCGACTGGGGCACAAACCCACACAGACTGAAATATTTGTGCAGGCAAGCCATTCGGGACACTGTGGGCAGTGTTAGACTGCTGCAAAAGGTACGACAGCTTCCCCTGCCTCTTTCGCTTATTAATTATCTGCAGCTTGATCAAATGTAAGGAATGCTTGTTGATGAATATTGTAACATAAGAGCTTTGCATAATAGAGGCGACTTTTTGTTTCTTGTCTACATCGATAAAAATAAGTGGAAACTTGTTTGGTACAAGTCAGTATTTTAAAGCGCAGCCAATATATTATCATCAAATGTATCGAATTTTAATATTTGAAAGAGACCTTTCAGTGAGAATGTTGAATTTTGACCCAGTACAAACAAGGGGTTTGGACCAGATACTCCTCAAAACATTTGTTAGACAGGTGTGAAATTAACTTTATTCAATAGTTGTATCCATATCATCTGCTCACATCATAATGGTAAATATATATAGTTTCACTGTTGCACAAAGTCATCTGTAAAATACCTAGTCATATTTTGCATACGCAGAAATGACAACAGAAGCCGTGTTTGCGACGATTAAAATTGAAAGAAATAATGGGACATTGAAAAGCAAGTAGATTTTCAATTTATGTGTGTAGAGACGGTAAAAACCCAAATGTTTGGCATCCTAAGCCGCAAACGATTTTGCTGATACAATGGAAAAAGCTTTGGATGTCTCAACAGATGTTACACTTTTCTGAACATCTATTGAGTACCCCACACGAAAGGGGTACGGCAATTTGTGATATACTTCTTAAATGACGATTAATCATTTGTTCATGCACTAGTGGAATGTCAATTTCACGGCCATTTTCAAGCCTTTTTTTTGTCAATTTTTGAAAGAGTTTCGTTGAATATTTACATTAATTCTGATTATTTATTTGCGGTGGCAAGAATCTGTTCATTTTGAACTGCAGTGTAAGAATTTTGAAAAATCGAAATTGAAGTTTTGTTTGGGTACTAAGAACAGATTTATCCACCTCACTCTAAGACATGGTTTGTGGCCGCGAAGGTGAAATTCTGCTGTCTGACGAGACTTTATCCCAGAAATAAAATATTTTATTTGCCAAAATATTTTGCCTGCAATTTATTGACGGTGAAGAATGTTTGTCTTTGTTACTGGTACTCATGTACTTATGTATTATAAGATTATTCTACATTGTTGACTTCAACATTGATATTTTGTACAGACATGCACAGTACACACCTGACTTCTGCAACCTCTGTAGAATGATGAAATGAGTGTCAATCTTTTTGTCGCGCCTGCTGATGAGCAGAGTGACTTATGTTCTCATTGTGGTGTTTGTTTGCTTGCTTGCTTGTGGACAGATTATTTTATGCAAGAAATTAACACCAGATTGCTCTGTCCTGTCTGACCTAAAGACACTACAGGAAGTGCTTAAGGACACTCCTGAGACTTAATGACACCTCACAGGAAATGATTAAAGACACTCTTGAGACTTAATTACACCCCACAGGAGTCGTATGCCAGGTGTGACATAATGCTGATAAGCATTCTTGTTTTGTATTGCTAAAACTAACGGGTGCCTATACTGTTGAAAGCCGTGACAGGTCAGAAAAAATTAGAACTTGGAATTTCGCATTAAAATTATGCTAGTATTTCTGACATTAACTATAGGTTGTAGATCATAGGTTCTACTGAAATTTAACCTTAGTGCACTAATGAACCGCATTGTTACTCGTCACCAATTATTCCTTTCGTTCTTTGTCAATATTAGACATGACACTTTTGATTCTGACAAATTCAATATGTAACCTTAACAAAGCATATGCTGCATTGTACTTGTTGCCCATAAAATCCTGTTAAATTTGAGCTTTATTGTTGCAATTGACATTGTTACGTTGTACACTAAAATAAGTTGTGTAAATATGTACATGACTGTATTGTATCACATGCTTTGTAATAAAATGGAAAGGTACTCAGTTTTATATTTTGATCAAAGCATCTTTCGAAACTACAGCAGATGACGATAATCTCCACCAACCCCAGTTGATTGTAAAGGGGTTCTACTGTATGCAGTTTGTGCTGCTATCTGTGAAAGAATTAAATGAAGTACATAGGAAGTCCTTGAGAAATTTGATCATCTTGGAGTAAGATGGAACTTAGCAAGATCCAGATGGGATTGAATGTGAAGACGACCATGACTGTGAAGTCTTCTTTTAAACTAAGTAGACAGGACTGAGTCAGGATGGGGGATCTTTTTCATGGGTGTGTGCCCTCCTTCATGGAGCGGAGGGGGGCAACGCCCTGTATCAATGCATCATGGGCTAGGAACCCCCGTGGACGGACAGACAAAACTGAAAACATGACCTTCCCACAACCTTTAGATCCGGGTGTTAGAAATCACTTGGAAAGGCCCTTTAATGCCATGCCAATATGACGAAAAACTCCAATGGACTTGAATCATCCTTCCTATCTTTTAATGTTATGTTGTGAGTTTCGGTTCCAATTTAGGTTTTGACATGATGGCTTTATAGAACACTGGTTGTGCGTGTGATCACGATAACAAGATTTTACCTTCAAGCAAAGACACCAACAATTTTGAACAATGAAAGTATGAGGTAGACTGATTAACAATTGCAGACAATAAAATGGCTGTATCCCAAATACAACTGAGAATCTCTCCCAGATCGAAACACAAAGTTGACATATGTTATTATTGCATATGCAACGGCAATGCTGCAATGTGATTGGACAATAAGAGGTGAATACCAGCTGGTATTCACCCCCTGTGAAGCCAAGAGGTGAATACCAAACTGATATTCACCTCTTGGAGATTTAGAGGTGAATATCAAACTGATATTCACCCCTTGCAGATGCAGCCATTTTGTTTACTTTTTTTTTTCATGTCACTTCCAATGAATGAGTATTCACCAAGGCTTGCCAAGGTGAATATATACATTCAGTATGAGGTGAATATCTCCAGTATTGGTGCAAAAACCTCTGTGTGATGATTTTATTACATATGCACTAGATTCTATCTTTCTCCTGGTATTGGTGCAAAAACCTCTGTAACTGATAATATTGTTGATGTTGTGTTATTTGCGAAAACCTCGTTTGTCTCTATTCGCGAGGAAAACATCTGATATCAATCCAGTTTTTAACAAATTCCCCGCAATACAAGAATGCCAACATTGCCAAATTTATTGTAGATCTGCTATTAAAAATCAACTAGCATGTAACCTTTAAATGTAATCCTCATGTACCAGTCAGCTGGTGCAAATAAAGAGGAAAGCTACAAATATACGGGAATACAACATTGTGTGTTTGCGAAAACTCAAATATTACGCACTTTGTATATTTTGAGGAAAAAAAACATTTAAGCGACTGGATTTCCACGTTAATCCATTTGTGATAACTGCTATACTTTCAAGCACACATAAAAATACTACCACAATGCATGTAATAACTCAAACTCAATATGTACTATGTTGGCATATGATTATCATCTGGCACGTTCATTAATTTAACAATAACTTGGAAAAAGCCAGTAAGTAGGTATTCCCGAGGGATTTGTATTTTCCCATGTTGACCAATTCCCCATGCTTTATCATGAACCCCCTCCCCTGTGACACAATGACACAGGCACTGTAGGATCAGTGTACATTAGTAGTTGACAGATATGCCAATTTTATGTTGTGATTATTTGCGAAATTTCCAAGAGCAAAAAAGTACCTTCAGTAGGATTAGGTCTGGATATCACCAAACGCCTACAACTGGTTGATAGATCTTTAAATGGACTTGGCATTATTTAGAATGGGACATGACCATATGAGGGTTTTAAAAGCATCAGGCTTTTTATTTGCTGGAAATGTTTTGGTTTCTTAAAAAAGGCCTTTAATGCTAATATCGTGTAATTATGAAAAACTCGATTCTGTCAGGGAGCAAACCCTTCGTTACAGAAGCCCGGGTACAGCATATAACACTCAATGAGGTAACAAAATATAGCTTTATTACAACTTAGGTATAAAATACAACAGCACACCTCTCATCGACAAGAAGGTGAAATTGTATGTAACAAAATCTAATCGTCATAATGCCTCCTCTAATCCTCCAATTAACTGTATCCATTTTCCTTACCCTGGCGAAGTTATTTGACAAAATATTAATTTACCTTTCAATCAAGTACGAAATAATATCATGACAATTTTAGACAGCTGGAATAATGTTCATAATTGATTTATACTTTCCAGATTTCCTACAAACTCACTTTGTGGTAACAGGAAAATCTAGCAATGCACCCACACTGAAAAATGGTTTTTGATAAATAATTGGAACCAAAAAAATGTCTTTTGTTAACAAAAACACTACCGGGAATAAACAGACCGCAATCAAGCCCATTTTATCTGCATTATATTGTTATTGACTTGAGCGACTACCTTCCTTTCACAATGGAACCTCAACCAGCGTGCAAGAATTGTAAGTACAATGGGCCATAATGGGTCACAAAAACTCATACCTTTAAAGTGAGGTGATAGCCCAATAGAGTGACCAAAAAGCAAATGTTCTACTACAGGGTTAAGTGTGCAAGTATAATCACGGACCGTAAAATGTAGGGTCTACTGAATGTATTGATCCTGCACTTCTTACTGTCATCAATCTAACAATGCAAAATACATTACCATGGAGTTTCAAAGCCGATTACAAAAAAAAAAACTGAACGAAAAAGAAACATGGAGAGTCTGTTCTATTTTGTCTGAAGTAGCATCCCTTAGTTTTCTGGGACTCTCTCCTTTGTAACAGTCAAACATGACTTATTTGCTCCCTCCCTCCCCACTCCACTACCCCTGCCTTGGAAGTTAAAAAAAGTAACAAAATTGCAAGAACTTTCGCATACGTTCAGCTATTTAGCTGATACTAAATATTTTGACAAATAATTTGCTAAAAGGATGAAACATGATTTTATCTTTTAATACATCCCTTTCATCCCTTATATTCTTCACTTCCTTAACTTGAGCAAAGTCCTTCATCCTAAAATGTGTAAGAAACGATTTTAAAAGCGTTTCTGATCATGTGTGTACCACAACATTTTGTCCGTGTACTAATTCAGGGTGTACGTTTCTCCAAATACACTGCACCCAATATCATGCGTGCAAATTTCGAGTCACATCACCACGTGCATGTTATATATGTAAGAACACTCTGAACTGGGAAAATTGTGTGTAAAATAATTGACTTTTGAAACTAGCAATATCAATTTAAAAATTATCTATTAAAAAGACTTCACAGAAGTCTGCTTATATGTACATAAGTTTATAGAAAGAAAAAATTGTACACCTGCATAATTTTCAAGCATATTCTATTCAACAAGAATGTTTACTAGCATTGTGTTGCGTCCTATCTGATTTTAAGATTTTGCTACCTAGATAGATGCACTGCTAGATAACTAATATCTAGTACATAGCTAATTAGATAGGTGGCTAGCTAGATAGGCAGATAGTTGATAGCTAACTAGCTAGAAAAAAATATGTTGCTTAGAATTCCCTAAAATGTATTTTGGTTTCCAATATTTTTGAATTCTAATGACCTTTTTTCTAGTGAATTTTTTGGAAAAAAATCAAATACTCAGAATCTCCTGAAACATATTCATTTCATAAAATTTCAAAATCTTATCAAAAATCTTTCCTTTTTTAGCTTACACTATAGATTGTACACTTTTTTGTGGGGAATGATGTCAGGAATCAAAATCCAGTGAAATCCACGGGGGGGGGGGGGGGGGGGGGGGGGGAAGCGCAGGAAAACCCC
>JBCAUG010490759.1:0-15328 GCA_038406175.1 Haplosyllis leylae
AAATAATGGACAGTTTTTGGTGAAATAAAGTCCACTTTACACAAAAATAATGTACACTTTCCTAAAAGTGTCCATTATGGGCAAATAATGGACACTTATTACAAAAGAACTTGACCCCGATGTGATTTAAACTGAAATAGTCATCTGTCCATTGATATGTCCATTGTATGAAGTAGGACAGGCAAACCGTAGTAATTAGTGTTGAAATGAACAAACAAGTGGGGCATAACTGGATCAGTGAGTGACCGAACGAATATTGGAACCAAAGAACGTCCTATCACACACACACACACACACACACACACACAATGCAAGGTAAGTATTCAAAAGTTTGAAAACGGATTCCTCTTTAGTTTTAGGTGCAAGTACACATTGTGGTTATTTAAGTGTGATTGACTATTACAGCATGCCAAGATAAAAGTACATAGCTTTCCATCCCTAGATCTAAAGACAACTTAGAGTACCTGTTTTCTTTCAGTATACTGAGACCAATTAACCTGGTACTTGTGACTTCACTGAAAAGAACCACAGGCATAAAATAAACTAATGTGACTACCTTTAGAGGAAATGAAATTCAACTTGGGTTTTTCCTGTCCTTGATTGGGTAAAGAACAAGATTTGAAGGTGGGTTTGGAATGGTAAAATAGATAAAACACATAATTGCACGCACACTTGTGTTGAGAAGGTACTCCGTACAAGTGTAAGGAAGTCATTTAAGTTGTAAAATTTATCACTTTTGGGAGCAGAATTGTTTCAATTAAGTTCATTGGGAAAACCTGTGACTTACGATTTCGCTGTAGACGCAATTATGAGAATTTTTGTGCCTCACTAACCGTTTGGAAAAAAGTATTGTCTTTTTGGGTGTACCATTGCAAAGTATACTTCTTTTACTGACGTTCTTCCAATAACCCGAAAACTACCAATGTAGTCTGGAATTTCTGCCAGGTAGCTAGAAAATGTTTTAGACTTGTAAATTGGCCATTCACCTCCTGGCCACCCAGTTTTGGGTGAATCTGAGGTGAGAAACTCGACACTTCGAGTCATTTAAAAAGATTCGACAACAAGATGACCAACGTCGATACTGTAAATTATATGCTGGTCGCCGCGACAAGTCTCCTGATCAACCTCAACTCGTTTTAAGTTGATCAGCGTTACAGTTATAAGGTAGATATTACTGTAAATGATTGACACACATGTAACTGGAGAAGCCATCGGCAAGCATAAGGGAATATTGATAAGGAGACTGAATTAAAACATGTATTTTGAATAAATTTGTTAAAATACTTCAAAACGTTAGGATCAAACTTGAACAAACGTTGAACGATCGTCGCCCATGATAAACCCTTTTTGCCCCATCAATGCGAACTGAGTGCAAATATTATCTGATCAGTGTCTGGTGTCTCAACACGAACGTTCCAATTTTCCGGCAACATGCAAAGAATTTCATGTGCTACTTAAAAAAAATTATTACCATTTCAATTGTGTTTTTGAAAGTAAAGTTGTAATTGATGGCTCGTTTAGAGTAAGCTTAACGATTGATTTGGGAGGGGGAGGGTCCATAGTATTTGGGGATTATGTCTTGGCACTTTTATGATAAATAGGCCTACTTTAGGTTGCAGTCATTGGTGGGAATTTGTTTGCACAGAATGCCATCATGAAGTCATAATGATGTTACATCATAGCAACAGGCCAGCCTGTTGTGTTTTCACGACGTCTTATTTTTTTACTGTCTGCTTTGAAATATTTGGTTTAAATTCTGATAAACTTGTGCTACCACGCAAAGCTGTAATGTTATAAGAATACCACTCAGGATTGGAAGAACAAAGGCTTTGCAGGTGCAAAGTAATTCGAAATTTAGGCTTCACTCATAATGCACATTCTTTTCTAGATTTCTAAACCCTTCCTTGTTACAAGAATCTGTCATTGGAATGTTAAGTAATGGAAATCTCCAATTTTAAACTGGACAAGTCCGAAAGGTATTGTCTTCAGAGTGGTTAAATGACTGAAGTTGAGCCATTTCCCATCCAGCAGTTGGGCTAACTTACACATCTGAATTCACAAAACAAAAGAATAGACTATAGCAAGTGAATGTTAAACCTTGAAGTTGTCACGATGTAAAACCGCAGGTTCAGAATTATTTACAAGATGCTGACAGCGTATGAAAATGATCTCGATGTTTGTATATTAGAGCTTTTCAGAACAACATTTGTCCACTTTGTACAAGAGTGTCTTTTCATCGACCGTCATTTGATACCCGTCCTTTCTTCGAACCAAGATTAGTATTCACAGAAATATTTCATTGTTCATGTGAAACACACCATATGTGAAGGAAAATAAAACTTTTAAATTGTAACACTAGCCAACTGCTCAACTTGTCCGAAATACACGTGGGGAACCTCCTATTGCTGGAGATGAACAACTTTGGATTTATCCCCTCCCAAGGGACTTGAGGATTTCACCAGTTTTGGGCTCAGTATAAAAAGTAAAGAGACTCCCCGCCCAACAAGCAAGGGAGTGTTGGACTCAGTATGAAAAATGAGGGCCCCACCCAAAAAAAAGTGACTTTGGGATCTCACCAGTTTCAGACTCAGTATCAAAATAAGGCACCCCTCCTTCCTCCCAAAAGAAAGGACTTAATGTGCGGGGAACTGTTTGAAACACCTATCGTGAGTGTCTCGTTGAATATGTGACAAGTTTTGTAAAATTGTTAAACTTTTGTCAATTATATTTTTAATTTAAGCATTTTCTTTTTATATTGTGTCACAACTTGTTTCCAAACATGTTTTCATATAATTAGGAAAATTCAATGCTTCTTTCACATGGAAGCCTTTAACTTAAATGAAGTCGTATCTCATGAGTGGTTCACCATTATCCGTTCACTACCGTCTTCATTCTGTTTTTAATTTAAAATGTATTTAGTCAAAATTGTTTGAATGAATAGTTCTTAAATAAGAAGTAGAACAAAACAGTCTCTCTTTTTGACTGTTCACAATGCCATATTTGTACATAAAGAAATGAAAGGTAAACTTTTACATCAGTGGTGAATAAAGGAACCTGCCCATGCGAGTGCGTGCCAGGAATTTTTAAAAGATAAACACATATATGTTCAGACTGAGAGGGTCACATTTCTGGATCAGAGGATCTAATATGTTTGTTCAGTGTGGCACGAGACGGGAGCCGGGGTGAGTGACAAGGGTGAAAGAAAGGCCGACGTATTCGCGTGGGGACCACGAGAGTTCACACAATTATCCTGCACCCCTCTTCTTTTATGTATCACGGCGGAGAAACTTGGATCTTTTGAGGACGGGCTAAGAGTTTTTGTCAAGTATCTCCAAAACCAGGCTCAGACTGTCGAAAGTGTTTCAAAGTCAAAAATATGTATCTATGGACGATTGGCTTCTATTATTAATGTCCAAAATTTGGAATACTCAAACCAAAGACGGTGGTTAGTTTACCGTCATAATTCAAGTGTCAGATCGGGCTCTGTTTACTCATGAAACCACTGTAGCTTTTCATTAGACTTTGTCTTTGTTTTAAATATTTTAATGCTGTCTGTTTCATTTAATAGGGAAAATATGGTCAAGAAGAATTGTGAAAAAAGTGTAACTAGGACCCAAGCTCTCCTTAGGTTGAGTCCATAGTTCTTACTTTTTACCTACTTGTTAATACATATACACTTTAGAGAGGCTCCAGAGTATGCGTCACCAAATCTTGTCAATATTCTCCCTGTAACTAGATAGAAATACTTTGAATGAGAAAAGCTTTCTTGTGAGGAGAGGGAAAAGTATTTAACCAGAGTCGAGTCGTCACAATGTTATCAAAAATCATCAGGATTATTAGTCATATTTGAAGAAGGGTTGTAGGCATAGATTAGAATAGTTAGACATTAAGCTGATGTAGACATTTTCGATGTTGAGTCATGTCGAAGTGAAGAGTCGTCAAATGTTGAAACATGAAAGTCAAGTTTCGATTTAGAGTGAGAAAAGTATCATGGGCTGAAGGCAGGATATTAGTCGGGTTTGTAAAAATCCTCGAAAGACGTTGTAAAGTTGTCCGCCGTGAAGATTTCCCCTTGTTTGATCTTCATGCGGGTTTAGGATCAAGTGTTATCAACAAACACATGGATCCATGCACAAATCAAATGAGCTTAAAGCAAAAAAAAAGTAGATTTCAGAAGCAGGTGTTCCTAATGGGGAGGCAACAGACATTGTAAATGGCTTTTTACACAAATCACAATCCCTTTCTCAAATGGCACACTTTTTACGGAGAACCGTTCACAATGACTGATTATTCTATGTGTCTGGGTGTTCACTGATAAGTGTAGAATAGCTGGGGCGGATGTAAGTTGACGTAAAATCTTATCGAGGCTTTACAGACGTTCTATAAACTGTTATTCCAGAGAATAGGTTGTCTCATCTTAGAAAAAAGCTACAACATTAACAATATGGCTTTCACTTCATAAAAATCCATTGAATCTCTTCGGTAATGTTCAAGGGCATTTTATAGTTGGTGGTGATTTCAACGACAGCATCTTTCAAGTTGGTAGAGAGCACGCTGGTGTGAAAACCATCATTGTGTAGGTTCATCAGATTCCTTCTGACAGTCTTGTTCAGAGAATGGTTCATTTTATTCTTGAAATAACAACTCAGTTACTCATGATTTAATAACTTTAATAAAAAAGTAAAAACAGCCCTTTCCTCATTTCCAAGAGGAAAAAGGTATTTGTATTAAGTATTGTTCTATTGATAAGCTTTCTCTCTTGTTTTGTTTTGATTGATTGAAGTCACACATTTCCTCTGTTTTCGAGATGACTTTGTAAATGAGGTCGAAATTCCTTCACTTTAACTGAAAAACAACTGTTTTGTAATAAGACCTTTTGTAAGCTAGTACAGCAAGAGCACAATCTGAACTACTTGTAAGGAATAAAACAGGATCAACATTTAGTGATGTTCAATGATTGAAATAGCAACGCGTACGATGTGACTGCTTGGAACAAATCTAACTTTGTTTATTGGGTAACATTTGACAGGGTGCATCATTACTCAACCTACAAATTTATCTGTCACATATATCAGTAAGAAAATGAATTTCCTAGTATATTAGTAGGCATGTAAATTACTGGCGTAGAATGTAGATCTTGGCAGAAAAAGTGACATATTGAATACATGTTTACGCTGCGAGGGCAGACCAGAAATGAGTTATTTGGCTCAGACAAAAAAATATCTGCAAATGTCTCACTTTCATGTGAGTAAATTCTCTTATTGTACCAACAATGATAAAACATGACCTATTCCTTCCACGTTATTACTGGTTTATAGCCTTTAATTTAACTGGCACCTAAGTTCAACTGTACTTTTGATAGAACTGAATACATACACAAGGACGTCGCATGTCCTATGTGTTTAAAACTTTTGGTCCTTCTTTGAAATAACTTCGAATCTTGATCCCAGTTCGTGTTTATGATGTATGTACCAGGCTCACCTCTCTATTCAGCAAGAACTTATATTTCCATGGGACTTATAGCTCTGTGACAGAACCCAATAGTTTTCTGTTTAAAACAAATTCAAACTGTGGTTCTTTTGGGGACAACAGAAACGGCTATAAATTTCAAGTGTTTTCTCCTGGAAAGTTATATTGTGATTTCTGCAGACATCGGGTCATTCATTTCACTAGATGATGTACTGTGCACTTGTGTAAAAATTTCATTGTCCTCAATTTCTTCCCATATTAAAGTGCTGAGTTTTTCCTAGATTGTAAAACTTATTAGCTTCTGGTTCTAATGAAGATTTCATCAGATTAGGTCTTTTTTGAAAATCAGGCTGTGAAACTCCAAAGATACTGTTCTTCTAAACTGATACAGTTTTCGAGGTAAATACGTATGGCAGTATCTGGCACATTGAAAAATTGGCCACAATAGTTGAGCTTGAAAAATTGAAGTACAAAATATTTGTATTGATTGTAGCTTGCTTTTCTGTTTTTAAACCATGGCATTAGTAAAAGTAAGTTTGTGAACACAGGTCAGACTGAGTAAAAATGTCTGAGCTTGTTTTGGTGAAAAACTCAAGGTAGTTAAAGGGGTCAGTGGCTGTATCAAAACCACGTGGGGGCTTGTCAAGCAATACAAAACAACTTGAATCATTCTGTCTGGACTTTTAAATGGGTACTGATGGGACTTCAACCATTTCAGGATAAGCTCCACTTTAACTTGAAAACTAAACCTAAAATACGCCCCCCATTTTTCCTTTTGTGGAGATGTTATGCCAGATGACTGATGTTCAAATTAACCAGAAATAGCAATGTATGGGCTGATATCTACTCATGGTTGATTCACAATGGAAGCCAGGGCCAACTTATTTTTTACGATAAGTAAGTAGAAAATGTATGAAATTTTTAGAAATGTTCAAAGTTAAAAGTTTATAGCTAAGGACAATTACAATTACCAGCCTTTGTTGGAATTCATACATCTCGCCATGTACCTCATACCTACAAAGCAAAGAGCTGAAGCTCAGCTTTAGAATGTCAGATCTGGCTGAACTGCTTATCTCTAAAAACTCGAAAGCCGGAGACCAATACGAAAAACTGTACCAAAAAAAAAAATTACAATTGATCTCAAGAATAGGTTCCTGGCCATTTTTTACCGATCTTGGTCCATTTTCACTTTTTGTCTGTACCGGTCTTAGTGGCAGTCAGCATGAATGAACAATTTGGTAGGACTTCAATAATATCACACTTTCAGTTCAGTTGAGGAACTGCTATTTTCAATTTAGACATGTTTCTGTCCGTATAATTTTACCACTTGTCTTGAAATGCCTTGAACAAAACTATTAAAACCAAACGTTTTGATCATATTTTTTCTGAATATAGTATTACCTAAAAAGCACCTCTAGACAAGACAAGGGGCAGTTTGTATTTTCTACCCTGATTATTATCTGGTATGTGTAGGGTTATAACCCGGGGGTCTCAGGCAGACCTCTTGTCCTCTATGTCTACCCCACAGAGATCACATTTACACCTTCTTTCACAGCAATCCCTGACCTGGTCACACAATTCATAATGTTAACAGGTTATGTGGACTTACATACACTGTGATGGACAGAAAATTGGGAGACACATTGAAAACCAATTCAATGAGTAATCATCAATTTGTCTGTAGTTGTTAGCACTCTTTGTATGGGCAATTTTACATTGCATGGCCATTAAAAGATATTTTAAGTCAAGCTTTTAAGATTAATGGTCAAGTATTTTTGACCAGTTTTCACCCAAACCGTTGTAATAATGCATTCAACAGTGAATGACATATCTGCGTCTTGTGGACATCATTTCTGTCTGGGAGGAATCACGTTGTCATTGATATTTAGGAAGAAGTACTCCATCATCGCGTGTGTACTTATTCTTGCAGGTACTTGCATGGATGTTGGGGATTAAATTCTAGAATAAATTGATCCCAAATTTATCACGAAGGTCAACTGAAGTCAGGAGCTGAGACACATATGCCTATTGAAAAGAAACCATTATCATGAAATTCTAGTCAATTACGACTAAGGTGCAGATGTTAGCTTACTTTAATTCCAGTTTATGTCTTTGTATACTACAGAAATTTGTCTTATGTGTCACAATCAAGGTACATTGTTTGGTTATGGTCAGGTAAATCGGGTGACATAAGTGATAACCTTGCCATGATTTGAACCAATTTGCGCCATCTTTGTGAAATTTGGCATGTTAACAAGTTAACTGCAGAGATTGACTTTGGTAAAGCTGTCCACTAGAATGTCTTGTAATATCAATCAAAGTGTGCAATTACAGACGTTTTCATTCCACTATGCACATGTCAATTTCTGGGTTCTACATAATCTATGCTCATGGACTGTATTTTGTGTGACAATTGGGATTCTGAATGGTTCATGTGTATTTACACACATTCAAGCCAATTTAATATAAATGTTGGCCATATAATATCAGAATTACCAAAAGTTGTACATAGACTTTATGGTACTTGAACTATGAAAATCACTTTTCGGCGAGTACATTCTCGATTTACATCTGTTAGACATTCCTTCTCTTGAAAAACCGATTGAAGTGTTCATTCTCAGAGATGATCTGTGGATTAGGTGTGCATGACAACTGTAAGTTCGTAACCCTCTTCAGCATAACAACATGCTATGTGTCATGATAATATACACTCTGATATAATCTTACAATTTTATTAAATTAAGTCCAATGATCTTCTAGCATGATGGGTCGAAGGTATATTTTTGCACCTGACATAATTGTTCATATCTTAGAATTAAAATTTTAATTTGTTTTACAAACTAATCTCCAGCTACAAATCATCTACAGAAATACTTCTCTGCGTTTCTCTCCAGACAGTTACACGTAATTATTTGTTGTCAATTTAGCTTTTGAGTTGGCTGTGACTGTAGGTTTTGACAAGATGAAGGTTAACTTTGATGTTATTAGATTGGGAGAGTTCACAAAATCAATATTGTATTTACCAGCTGGCATAATACCAGATAATAATAATAATAATAATATAATAATAAGCTGGCATTTACCAGATGAATTAAATAAGGATGAAGCACTTACGTTTTGTGTCGGCATACGAATTTCTAATGTCACATTTCCATTTGGGTTTTCACAATGCGCGTTTCTGTCAGAATATCTGACAGATTTCTATGCAGGGAAGAGCAAATAAAAAATTGTCAAAAATTGCCCCCTAGTCAGGATTGAACCCAGGACCTCTGAATCATCACTCTAATGCTGTACGGACTATGCTAGCCTGGTATGTGTTGGCCAGGAGATTTCTGAAGTAATTTTTGTTTCATGCACCACTTCACATTTTGGATTTTGGTCATTTCTAGAATCAATAGAGTATGACTTTATAAAGGCCATGAAGATTCAGGCTGGCAACTGAATGTTGACTTAGCTCAGTTGGCAGAGCATTGGCATGATGATCCAGAGGTCATGGGTTCAATCCCAACTGGGGGCAATTTTTGATGAAATTTTTTTGCTGTTCCCTGTGTAAAGATCTGTCAGATAATCTGACAGAAACGCGAATCCTGAAAAACTAGAATGCCGTCTTGACATTCACAGACAAAGAAAGAATGTATCTGGTTTGAAAATTAAACAATAGTCTAGTTATTCTGTAGAACAAGTCTGTGATTTTCTTTTCAGACGCCAAAATCGGTTTTACTGTTTAGCACAACTGTTTATTAACAGCACAGTTATGTTATGTGAAAGGCCCGTGGATGAAATTTCACGAGACTTTGTCATTCATACTGTGTACTTCATTGGGATTGTCAAGGACGTTACTCGCGAGACTTGTAAAGGGCAAATTAAATTATTAAGACTAAATGTTATTTGTAAATTGTAAGCGACAACAGCTGTGCCATAAGCCGACGATTTACTTTTATAATTTTCACGATAGATAGCAGTAAAGAAAAAAGGTAAACTTTGCCCGGGTTTAAAATTGTACTCATTGTGTGTTTTAGTGATGACATTCCTTACATTAGGTAAGAGATCTGCATGTCAGCGCTCAATCTTGGGATCTCTTGTGCTAGATTCTCAATAAAAACCCAGCCCACGTGATGTCTGGAAGGATTGCATGATACAGAATCATATCGATCTCAAACTATTTTAGATTCAGAGATACCTATTAGAAAATACATACTTGGTTCAAAGTTTAAACAAACCAAAAAGATCAATTTTCTGCACAGATACTTGTGGCTAAACCAATTACAATGTGTCAATGTGTCCTTATCTATTTTATTTCGATATTAATGGATTTTCCCAGTAACATCTTGCTCGTAAAATCGAAACTATTGTCTGTTGCCAAGAACGTAAAAAAAAATCACTGTTCGATCCTTTTCTCGAAAACGCCCTCAACAGATGTTGTTTAATAGTTTCTCTTTTGTTGATGTGCAACTGTGACTTCCCTACATCCAAAGTATGTGATCATCACTTGGAAATTAAGCTTTGATTTCAGTTGACCTTATCTGGTCACATCTTGGAACTTCAGGTTTTTCGCAAGGAATACGTGAGGAATACAAGTACGTGTGTATTTACTACACTTGGTATTTCTTCATGGAGCATGTCAGGGTGACATGAATGTCACACAAGTGAGTATAACATATGGTTTGCATTGTGTATTTATGATCAGCTGTTTAAGATCTGCACTTAGATCACCCCAATCCATCATTTAAAGTCACCAATTCCTTGCTACATTTAAAGGCAATAATTGCAGCATGCCACTTTGAAAGTTTTTAAATTTTATTAAATCCATAAAGAACCAACAGATATCAGATTTATATCTAATGGTATCAGCTGGTTAATTTGAAAAAAAATCTTCTAAATGAAGATGTTATCCCCCAAGGTCTGTAGTCATTGAATTTAAGGTAAGTAGTATGTGCACGATATCTATCTCAAAAATGGCCAATAAGTAGAAAATGAAACCATTGACACTCGATGAGTCAACGGTTATGTTGCCATTGAAATCACCACAGAAAATTAAAGAACTTTATTAAACATAGTGTTGTGGTGTGGTCCTTGAGAGGGATTACAGAATAGTTCTGTGGATCAAAATATATTCGCTTAGGTTACCTATTTTTATGTATAAATGGATGAAAGTATAAATAGGTTCAGAGAAAGAGATGGTTCAGTACGTGGTACGGTACATTAGATACAGATGTGCAGCAAAAGACGGGTAGAATGGGGTATGTTAATCACTTCCTGTGCTCCAAACTTAGGAAAACTGATTATGTTTTTCATCTTAACTCTTAATGGTGCAATCAACGATACTCTTACTGCTGTAATTGTTAATAATCAAAGGAATCACCAATTTGGTCGAATTAGGAAAAGTAGGTAATCGGTGTTTCCACGTAATAATCATGTATGAACTTCATTTGTTGCAAATCTTGTAACACACTGAGAATTTAAAAATTAAATAATGAGTTGAATAATCGCAATACTTCATAAGCCTACTGGCTTCATACATTGGTAACAGGAGTAGGCTTTGAACATTTTATCCCATTATTTGCGAAATATTTCACCATAATTTCAAAAGTAATTTTAGAATTCGAAAGTCTGGCCAAACATTGAATGAAGACCATGTTTAATTCTATTATTATGACATACAATTTGCCTTTGAAATTGCAAGATTTGCCTTTCTGCACAAATTGTATGGGAGTAAGGGGGCCGCATAGAATTTAAACTGTAGGTAATCACGTAAAACTTTCTATCTCAAATAGAATCCTTTCTCTGTGACGCAAGATATATGCCAGATAAACCCAAAACCTTTGAACCCACATCGGCAGGTTTTCGCTGCAGCATTGACTAAAGTTTATGTACTTGAAGTATGTCTGAGTCAATGGTAAAGGCTAAAATCATTTTTTTCGTCTCCTGCTTCTTCATGCTGTACCATTCTTTACAAATATCTTTCCATGATCGTGATTTGCAAAAAGATGATAATTGAGATATCAGAATTCAATAGATTTAGTTGTCATGGGGTGAATGTATTGCATATAAATCGTCTTGATTCCGTCTGGGATAGGATTTTAATTAGCATATTCACAAATAATTTTCAATTCATGAGAAGCCCATTTGCTGTATTCAATAAAATGTTGCCAGCAAATTCAAGGCCGATAAAATTATTACAAATATTGTTCAGTGCTTTTCAATATCCTCAATGCCCCCAGAGAAAGTCTTAAAATTTTTGCTCCAATTTGTGAAAAAATTTGGACATCAGGTGAACATGTGGGGAAAAGTACGAAATGACAGCTTCTGTTTTCAAAGAACTACCTGAAAATTTATGAGAAAATTACTCTGCAAAGAGACGGAATACACCCATGCATTGGAAAATTTTCCAGCCGTCTTATCAACAGTAGTTAATTGGTGCCTTGAGCTGTCAGTGAACACTGTTTCATTTTGCCTTCCACGAAGGATCTGAGTTTCAGAATGGGGTTGTTAGTTAATTTAATATTTGCATTATACTGTGTTTTTTTGATAAACTATTAGTTCTACCTCAATTGTGGTGACATATTACAAGGATTCAAAGCAGCTGTATGACCACATGAAATATCAGGATGCGCAAAATGTCATTCTATTGCAAAGAGCAAAAAAAAAAAAAAAATTACATGTCAAAATTGCTAGCATGACAGTTGGTCCCCATGACAGAGCCTTGACGTTTCAAATACACAGCAGGGATGCCCCGCTGTCTTTTATTCTACACCCCATTATGCTATGGTTCCGTCAAACAAAAACTCCTAAACTTACATAACCTGAAAAATGTAGACACAGTGGAATCCTGCCTTATTTCAGAATAAATTCACAACATTTTTGTGTAAAAAGGACATGCCCTTTGGCTAATAGGTTCCTAATTTGGCTATTAAATTGTGTCCAACACGTTTACCTGGAAAATTATGCTGATTAGTATTATTTGATACATTTTTTTAAAACTTTCATGTGTTCATTTGTAATTGTGTGAGTCATCTTGTATACACCGACTAATTAGTGTCTTTGAAATTCTTGCTTCTTCATGAAAGAAAACATACAGTAAAAATATGTTTTCGTCGCTTCAAATAAACACATGCAAACCGATAGTAGATTGATTTTCTTTACGTCTCCCTGTGGCAAAATATATTTACATTCTTTTTTATACTGTTTATTATCGTAGCTACTAATTATCATTACGGGGACTTGAGGCAAAAGTACAAAGTACTTCCTTTCAAGCATTGAGACCTTTGCATATTGTTTGTTAACTAAAGAGCTGTTAACAGCAATTATAATGTTTTCATATCAAAATAAATTATTGCTATCAAACACGAAATTTAGGATGTTTTTATTCACACTGGTATTTTTTCTCTAGCGTGAGTTTCACCGCAAAGCTTTTTCACTTGTTATTGTATGAAAACATTCATTTGAAGTCATATGCGTTGAAAGAATTTGTGAGGCTCAAAAGCTCGGCCATCATAGCTTCAGGTAGAGAACACCCCATGAAAGAAAATACCAAGAATTCTGGGACAGCATCTGAACCAGGAATCATAATTGACGCTGCTAGGTGCCCTATGGTCCACTAAGGATCCATGTTCCGAAAGAAAACTCTATTATTTGAAATAAATTATCTTTGTAGCCATCCAATTACTCTTAGTCCCTCCCCCAAATGACCATAACATGCTGCCTGTTTGGACTCCTTGCCATGGCTTGGCATCTAACAATAAAACTACAAAAAGTCCTGTGGAAACTAGCGGTTTATTCAGATAAGAAAATGTCAATATATACAATGGATTACAAAAGAATATGTCAAGTGTGGTCAAGTTTTTGGTCATTTGACCCTCTATGGTCATTTAATGATCTACGTGAGCCCCCTTCTGAGCTGGCTCCAGCTGAAAAGTAAAATCACAATTGAAAGCTTAGTGTTCTTCGTTAACGTTCCCAAGGTCGTTGAGAAATATGTCTGAAACTTTGTTGAGCTTTACGGAAATTTGATAGACCTTTAATTCAACAGTTTTCGACCATAAACTGGAAAAAATGAAATAGATTGGCAGATGCAATCTCGCCGGTTCTCAACTTTTTATTTTCTTTGTAGCTGATTCAATAGAAATTAGGGAACCTGGTCCATTCTCGAGATACTTTTTAAAGCAGCATAGTGGCTCCCAAGGGTGACACTTTCACCAAACACATTTTATATAACGACCTTATCAGGAGATATGTTGACGTACGTTGTCAGGATATCTATTCCCTTAGTAAGTTTTTAGATATATTTCCATGGACAGGTGATGAATTTTTGTCAAGTAAAACTGTAGTATAAGTTCAAATGCTCCCCTTGGTGACGCCTTCCTATTGCAAAACTACAAAGTACCTTATTTGAGGTACATGTAAGTTCTCATGATTAGATATAATTATTACAGAATGTGGAGTATCTTCTAAATCTGTCACTAGAATACTGTCTAGGAGCAGTTTGGTAGTACGCCAAGATTTTTTTCAGTTTCAGCTATTAATAAATGAATTACCTCGACACCCTTTTGTTAAACTTCTACAACTTTATCATGCAGGGTTCGATGTTTGTTGTCTTCAAAGGGTATGGCGAAGTTCGAAATGGATGATTTCTCTTGCGTTTTAGAGAACTTTTTACATGTCCAGTCGCAATAACATTGAAGGATGGAGATAAATTGTCCACTGGTTTTACACATGAATGACAACGGAACGAGACTGAATGATACGACAAAAAGAACTTGTTTGTAAGGTTTAAAGTGTTTTTCCCCAGAGATGATGTAATTGGAAATTTGTGAGATACATGCAATTAATCTTAATTTAGAAACTCCGTAGATGTCGCCACAAGTATGAAGATATTTTTGCAATGCAACTAAATCCTTTCCTGAATTTTACTGAGCATATTTATTTCACGAGTCAGATAGAGAAAACATAGAAAGAAAGAAACACGGGGAGTGCAGTTAGGAGAGTAACAATTCACAAAGAGCTATTCCTTGCAGTAGATTTCAGGTCCAACGGTAGATCAAGGGCTCATTCACAACATTTTAATGAATGGTTTCACGTATCTTAATTCTATGTTTTTTTCGTCCATGCACTAGGGAAACTTATGACTCCTTCGTGTGCAAGAATTTTGTGTCAATGATTGGATTCAGTCACGTTTGCTTCTTTACTGTGCATGTCACCTGCAATTAATTCGTACTAATTCTCGGCAAGAGTGATTACCTTGCCCAGAACGGATAATCTGTCTGTTCCGGCCACAGAATGGCTGACATGGCGACACATTTCCGTTAACTTGGTCGAGACGACACGTTTCTCGATGCGTAAATGTTGCGGACTCAGGGGATCATGACCCTGGCTGCACCTTCTGCTGGTGTCTGGGGTATAGTGGATTTCTGATGGTAGTACTTCTCCTGTTATAAACAACTGGTTGGGATGGTTTACGCGCTGTCAGGAACAGGAACTAAAGTTCTGGTTTCATAACAATCCTTTTATTGTTCTTTTCATATACAGTCTCACCTATATTGATAACATATATGACCAATTTACACTTGCACCTCCAAGTGCCTTTATCCTTACATTCTTGGGTATGGCCTCTAGGAGTTGGTCTGTTTGGCTTCTTAAGAACAATATACCTATGGTGCACTGTTCTGGGTGGTACCATGTCTGGCAACACTACAAATTAATTCAATTCACAGGAGAATCAGGCAACGGTATGGAGAGCACTGATGCCCTGTTTGTAGGCATCCCTGCTCAAGAGGAGCACTGATGTCCTGAGAAGGACATCCTTGCTCATGGTAAGGACTCTCCCTAGCAAGTATTCCGCTGGCCCGCAAGATCATGGTTA
>JBCAUG010490870.1:0-15324 GCA_038406175.1 Haplosyllis leylae
GGTAGCACACTGTGCAAAGGTCTGGGGGCCATGCTACCTCTCCCCATTAAGTGGCCATGACTCACTGGTGCCATTGGGACTAGCTTGCAAAGATGACACATAACCTGTGATGCTTGATGTCACATCAAATCTATACCAAATGTCAAATACAAAGACAATTTTATTGAAATATAAACCAGATAAAGCATAGACCTAAAAGATATATCACAGTTCTTCAAACACAAAGAAAATTTTATTGAAACATATACCAGCCATAGATGTAAAAGATATATCACATAGTTTTTCAAATACAAAGAAAGTTTTATCAAAACACATAGCAGATATAGCATTGGCATCAAAGATATATCACATAATTCTTCAAATACAAAGAGAGTTTTATTGAAACACATAGCAGATATAGCTTTGATGTCAAAGACATCATTTTATCAAAATGTTAACCATATCTAGTATTTACTTCAAAGATATATGGCATAGTTCTTTAAATACAAAGAAAAATAAACTAAAAAATTTCTTTATATTTTTTGGCCACTATTATAAATATTAAAAAAAGAACACAACCAAATTTAACTATAAAAGCACCACCCCAGGTGAAGAAAAAGGGGAAGTGATTGTTTACTGAGTTCAACAACTGCTTAACTTAATATTATATAGATCTACTTTTAGATCTATATAACATTAAGGCAAGGGGCCAATGCTATGTAAAAGCCATAGAAGTTGAACTTTTACAAAAATATAATAAATTCTTTATTTCATTCCAATACTAACAAACAGCTCTGCATAAAGCCTCTTGGCTCCTTGTTGTTATTTAGTCAGTGGAAATTTTGCTGACATTTGCATTTTTAACAATAAAGAAAACTGAGCTAATATTCTAGAAACTGATGAAAAGATGTTCAGCAGAAAACATCAAAATTAAGTGGAACATTGGAAAATATTCAATTTCCATATCTATTTTTTGGTGGATAATGACCAATCAACAATTCTGGAAGATATTTTACTTTTTGTAATATGGAAAAAATAGTGACAAAATTGTAAAAGTGACATTGCGTGCTTGACCCAATTGGTGGCAAGTGCAGTGACGTCATGACATCATGGCAGCATTCTGTGTAAACAAATTCCAACCAATGAATGCAGCTTAAAGTAGACCTGCTTATCATAAAACTGCCAAGGCCCTTAACCAATAAGGTGACTCTAACGAGCCACCAAAAATGAAACTTTAGGTCTTGAAGTTATTTCACTATATTTTCTAAGATACAAACTAAATTTCCTTCAGAATTGTTACAATTTAGAACTTAAATGTAAGGGTTATTTAATATTTCCAGTACTTGCTAGACTGTGGGTAAATTGTCAAATGATTAACACAAACACCATCAAGGAGTAGAAATCCACTTAACAATCTGTTAGATCTGTCAGTAATGCGTATCGTGAAAAACTAGATTATCCACTGACACATAGACATGGGAATATTTTCTTTAAAAAAGTACTCAATTTTTACTTTTTTGCCCAGACAACAAGTCATTCGTTCCGTTTGAATATAACCCGTGGAGTGCGGGTAATGGACTTCTCATAACACCACGCTTTTGGTAAAAGCCGCAACAAGTCATTCGCGTTTTCTCTATTTTGGTTTTGGATCTTGCTAAATTAGATGATTTAGACTAATTTATCTAATTCCACATAGATAGTGAAATTGATTATATATGGATAGGTGAAATGTTCTTTTGCACTATTCATAGATCAGTTCACTATTTATAGATAGTCACACTGTGAGTGCAAAATGAATGAGCATGGACAGTGCAAATTGCTAAGTGGATAGTGAAAAATGAATTTACATTATCCACAGATAGTTGAATATACTGTGTGTGAATAAATTACTATTCATGAATAGTAGATTCTACTATCCATAAAGCATTCGCCTGTTTCAACTAATTAGATGAATTCATCCAATTTTAAAACCAAAATCGAAAAAACACGAATCGTCCTGTTTGAATAACCCGTGCACTCCATTCATCACGGCCGCTTTTCCACTGACTATGGTATTTTTCACGGTATTTTGAGAGAATTTGGAATATAGTGTTTCTACCCCTTAAGTTACGGATACTAAAATACTCCTAAAATCAGATCCATCAAGGCATGTGAATTTAAATTGCAAATATTAAAGACGTGACATTGTTTAAAATGTATACATAAACACTTCAATAATCGGTTAAAGTTAAGAAATGAGTCTCTATCTGTGTTACTCAATTTCAACTCTTTGAATTGTCACAAGTATACTTGAAATAAAACAAAATAACTAATGTTTTTTTGTTGCTAACAAGTATCATTACGTTTGCAATTTTTCTTATCCATTAGAAAGAGTTTCATGAAAGACTAAAGATGGATTTATCTGGATTTCCAAAATGATCCATTTACTTCCAGAAACAAACATGACTAAATTTTTACCGCCGCGCTATTTAATGAAGCAGAAAGAAATTGATCAGCAACTCTTTTGAAAAACTGTGAAGTTGTCTTGACGGGGTGTGCACTGTATGAATTTAAAATGATGCCCAATGGCTCATACATTAACCACTGATTGGTGGCTAATTGGGGTAAATTGAAAATGTGAACTTAATGGACCACTGAAGATTGGAACAATTTCAAAGTTTGTCTGGCCGTTGATCTTCTAAGTTCACAATCGGGGTGAGACTTCAGACGATATCTTATTAAGAAGCAGTTTGCTCGATTTGACAGACTTTTTCGTCCTTGGGCGAAACTCGGAACAGGCTATTTCTATTCTTGCCTTAACGACTCCAGTTAACGACGCACGATAAAAGTGCTGGAGTTTTGTGGGAACATGTTTGTGTCTTTAAAGCTTCTTTTGTACCTTTAATTACTACTTTCAGAAACAATACGAACAGCTCCAAAACAGCCTCCAGGAGCACGTGCTTATTTGTGTCCGTGTACTACCACTTGTCACCTCCTTATTACCAGTGTACGCTCAATTTCTTCCACATATGAGAGTTCTAAATGAACCAATTAGTGAGCTTCCACAGTCTCTAACTGCAGTCCTTCAGGGCCTAATCTACTGCAATCTCTCTTTATTTGCCTTCATATTTTACACTCGGTTGAGCACAATTTATGGAACTTTTCCCTCTGTAAATTTGAGGGATATGAATTGATGAGAAGTAGTGATGATCTGACGACACAAGTAGGTAAGGTGACGGGGACCCGCCCTGACCTGGCACGATCACAAGCTTCACTAATTGCCACCAGGGTGTTGTGCAAACTTCTCACTCTGCGGGAAGAAATTTAACCATCTGACAATCTGCCGAGAAAACTAAACCCGTGGGTAGCATTTTGAAACAGAGGACATCGTCAATGCACCAAATTATGTTCTTGCTTAAAGGAAAAAAAAACTTGCCAAAACCTTGGACCTGTTTTTGTTACATTGCGCAATTCATACATAATTTCATTTGAAATAATCAGCGAAAGGCTAACATCAAGGCCGTGGCGTGAGAATCGTGTGGTATTGTTTGACTTGGTCATTTTTACAGATATAAAACAACATAGCTGGTGATATACTTTCAGGTGTCCTCGGGGTCACAAGTTACACACATGTGACTCTACATGAGTTCGAGATCTGAGTCCAAGTTATGACTTAACACGAATAAGGCACAATTTTATGAGAATTAGGAACTAAAAGGTCAAATTTCATTCTATTTTGCAGATTATACTTATTCTGTACCTAATTCTACTTTTAGTGGTGATCCAGTAGACATCTTTGAAAATTACAAGTTTCACATGTTTCTCACAAGTTTTCAATCTGATTTTTAAGTACTTTTTTGGAATATTTCTAGTCCAAACACCAGGTAAGTTTATTCTTTACATATCATAGACTATTCAGGCTAATTTTTGTAAAGAGGCATTTCTCAGTCATGTAGTTATTAATTTTTCAAGTTTCTCATTGTAAAAGTCACTTTCTCCAGGGAGTTGAGCATCTTTTTATAGCCAAATTAGCCTAGACTTTATTCATTTGTGTGTAGTAAGTGTCTTCAAAGCAGTTTCATATCCAATTTCCTGACCTCTTCCTAGAAAAAAACAGTATAATATTGATGTTACAAACTTAGATTGTACCCAATTCATCACATTGACCAGTATTCCATCCTGCCTGCCACCTGGTGGAGTTTAAAATAGTTTTACATTCTGTGAACATACCTAATTCTCCCCATAATTATCACAATTCTGCAGTTTTTTGGAATGTTTGTCCCTAATTCCATCTGGTATTCCATGCACAAAGCCAAATAATGTGCAGATGGCCCACATTCTGTTACTAATTCCTTGCAGGGAATATTTCAGTTGTGGTTGTATATACCTAATTCCAGACATTATTTCCATATGCATTGGTCATCATACCTAATTCTCTCACATATTCATGCAAATGAATACAGTTGTATCTTATTCTGACCCTAAATTTTTGTGTTATGTGTTGTGTTATGGGTTATGAATCAACATTTCCAATAATACCCAAGACTTTCTTTGACAGCTTTAAGTTCTATACAAGGGAGCAGGTAGAGCATACTATCCACACCATACCTGATGATCTACCAGATCAAACAGGCTACAATCCCGAGAATCCTGCACCCAAACCTGCCCATCACAATGGCAGCAAAATGACACCCCTGAGGTTACAAGAAAGAAAAAGGTTGTGCATGCAAAAACATTGCATCTTGGAGACACTAGGTAAGCACAAGCTATTTCAGACTTTGTGAAGACAGTGTTTATGAAAGATTTGTATCCAATTAAGGATACTACTGAAGAGAACTGTTTGTATGGAGCTTACCTGAGTATCCAATGCTGATTTTGTGTACAATAGTGACACTGGAAACCTATATGGGCTACTTGATCTTAGGTACTAAATTATAGATTCTATGTGGATCTTGAAAAACCTTACAAGTCATGGTCTTGAGCAGCTTGAAGAAGATTGTCCTTCAGACCTTGCAGCTATTGCAGTCCTGAGGCATATGTTCCAGGTAAGCCTATTGCAGTTTTAGTACCTAATTCCAACTGTAATTCCTAATGTAATACCTGATTCCAGTCCTTATTCTCATTGTGTTATGTGCAGTCATACCTAATTCCTATGTAATTCTGTCGGCAGTACTGTTTTTATACCTAATTTGTGCCTAATTTATAACTATGTACCCCTATGACTTGTACAGTGGTCCAACCAACAAAGGAAAACCTTCAACTGACAGGGATGTGGAAGAAGCAAGAGTTATCTTCCTTGGTGCACAGGATACTGGATTAGATGTCAATGACATTCCTATTGTGATTGTCTACAATGGCCCTCATCATTTTGTTGGTGCAAGGATCCAACAACCGATATTCAAGAATGGTATTTTTGATATGTGTCATCATCTACAACAAGCAAGATTCATTGCAGATGCTTTAAAAGTAGACAATATTTCAGTGAAAGGTGTTGTGCCAAAGCTGTGGCTACTCTAGCCTACAATTTGGGAAGGCTCTTCAAGCCTCAATCTTCTGAGGATTTGGCACAGGCTACAGCTGCTGCTGAAATTGGTAAAGAACTACCTGCAAAAGAGTGAGAGATAGTCCAACTGACTCTGGATATATTATTAAGTACCAGTCAGTAATGACCACCATGACCACACTCCATTGCAGTTGTGGCATGGGGAAAGACACAAAACAACTTTTACTTGATCACATCAAGAGACATCATGATGTTGAGGCTGGACGAAGCATAAAGTGTGCATACACTGGATGTCAAACTGTGTGCAAAGGATTAAACCCAGAGAAGTCTCTCAGGAAACATGTCAGGAACCAGCACCTGAATGAATACCTCTACTGGTGTAAGTACTGTACATTATATGGTAAAGACCAAAAACACTTGGTTATTAAACCATATCTATAGAAGGTATGGTTTAGGTCAATAGCTTTCATGCAGAAATATGGGTTGTGAAAAGAAGTTTCCTCCTTTGTCTCCCTCAGGGAACATGAGCAGTTCTGTCAGGAAGCAAAAAATATAATTGCTAATTTTGTACAAAAGAGTTAAGTACAAAAGAGTTAAGGACATGAGGGGTCATATTAAAATATGCACACAAGAGAAACAGACCTAATTCTGGACATTATTCTCCAGCCTGGAACATTTTTTCACACCTAATTCTGTGTGGTATTCTTTGTATTATTGAAGTATATTATAGGTTATTCTGTTCATTATTCTTGTTCAGTATTCTATACTGTATTTTAATGAGGTGGTAAGTTCAGGTTTGGAGGTAATTAAAAACCCTATTTTCAGGAATTATATTTTTGTACAATATTCTGTACCATAAGCTTTGTCATTGGACTTAATTCTGACTATTAATTGTGGCAAAGTTCCTAATTCATACCACATTCTGTGTATGGGTTAAGGATACATTTTGTCACTTGTTCTGGCTGTAATTCTTGCAAAGGTACCTAATTCTAGACCAAATTCCTTTAGAATTGCTTTCAGGTTTCCAAATTTCTTCTAAATTTTCAATTGTTTTTAATGTGACTTAACTATTTGTGCTATTTAATAACCCAGTATTTGCCTGAATTGTGTTCATTCCTTTGTTTTTGTTCATGATTGCTCTTGTATTGAGATTAGGCTTGATGTACATTATATATACTATGGTAGTCCACTGTATTGTTCATTGATTAAAGAAGGAGACAATATGTTATAGCCAGAATACGAACGTACTAAACGAACTGCGTAATCAATAATTAATTACCGAGTATCCATAAGTCCCGATCACAATAGGTGACAGAAGTACAAGAACATTTGATTAAATTTTACCTTTTTTTCCCACAAAAATATTAACAAGCTTTTTAGATATAATTTTCCCTCCTTATCTATTATTATTTATAATTTTCATTTAATTTACTCTTCCATTGAACTACTAGGTTACATAAAAGAATTTATTCTTATGATTTTATATTTACAATTATTCAATTTTTGAAATGTTTACTTACTCCTATACAATTTTTACTTGGGATGTGGGAATAAGGGTTGGAATTAGGATTGTGGACTTCTTGTGTTAGGAATTAGGGAGAGAATTAGGGTTTTGTTTTGGAATTAGGTAAGAATTTAGGGGTTGGAAAAATTTAAAAAATGGGTCAGAGTATAGATAAGGAAATCAGTGATGGACTTAGGGTTGGACTTTGGATCATTGTGGTTATATCAGCATTTCTTAGTTTTGACCTTTAATTAAAATACAGAAAGTGGATTGAAGAAATATTTTGGAGTCTTAGAAATGACTGGAAAATATAAAGCAATGCTTTCCCCAAAAAGAAGGACTTTTACCTCAAGTTGTGAAAAAACTGAGACAAGATCTGAAAAGGGAAAGGAGAAGTTATGATAAAAAGTGGGGAAAAGATCAAAGAAGGAGAAGAAGAATGAAGAAGAATATGATTTGGAAGAAAATAGACAAATTTGGAAAGATTTCATTGTAAGTTAAGGTTATATTGTTGTGTAAAATATTTAGAGATGGGAAAAATATTAATGGAGTTATATGAAGAAGAGTAATTAAGTGTTGAAAAGATTCAGTGGATTAAATAGATGGTGAAATGAAAGAAGGAAGTACAGAGTAATGCAGTGGATTTGTTGTACATGCAGCTTGTCTTAAATAACTTTCTGTATAAACATAGGCACCTTGTATGAACCTGAATGAATGTTAATGAGTGATCCTGAGTATTTAGTGAGGGAAGATAAGGGCACAATTGGGAAGAAGAGGAGAAGTGATGTGAAGAAGGATTTGGAGGAAAAAGGGCAAAATCTGGACAAAATATGGAGAAGAACTGAGCTCTTGGCAGGGAGAAGATGTTAGCTGGATGGGATGGTGGATTGAAATAGATCTATATGATGGAAAGGAAGGATTAAGAATAATAATCTGTGGACTGGATGAGAGAATTATGGATGGAATTAAGGACTTACATTTACAAATATTTGTATATTTGATTAAAGAAATACATATACATATATAAATAATATATATAAAGTATATATATATACTTTAAATTTGATTTGAAGAGTATCTTAAATACCACACAGAAGGTTTTAAATGTAAATAGTGTAAATATGTAAATAGCAAGTATTTATTTTATAATATAAACTATGTTGTGTACTTACCTTCAACAGCTTGAGAAGTAGATTATTGATTGGCAAAAGCCTCAAAAACTCTAATAAATGTTTTGTTTGATTATATTTTCAGGCAAACAAGTAGCAAAATGTAATGAAACTTGTAAAAGTTTGAAATAAGTGAATAAGATGGGTTTTTTTGGAGTATGTGAAGAGCCAATGTCCAGCTTTATCAAGATGGAGGAATCTGGGAGGGACAGAAGAGGAAATCAAGAGAATCATAATCCTGACTATACTTTACACCAGCCGGCAGCATTGCCATTGTCAAGTTGTCGTGCATGACCAAAACTGTTTGAGGAGAGGGAATACTGTTCATGGCAATGACTTGGTTATTAAATAGAGTTTCATTCTAAAATCATTACAAGTTGCCACTGATTGTTCGAAATGCATTTTGCATTGAATAAATAGTGATTTTGGTTAACACTTAAGTAAAGCTTTATTTCAATGATTTGAAATACATTTTGATTGAATTATCATTCAGAAGAGGAAACAGTACAAATCAAAATTGTAATTCAATGACACGAAATAGAGTAACTATTACAAAGTCCCATGCTGCTGTAGACTAGCTGTAGACTAGGGGAATAGCTGGTTAGAGTTAATTCAGGCAGCTACAGCTTTGCCGTAGCTGCCATTCCGGCCTGCACATGTGTGAGTAATTAATACTCATGCATGTGCAGCCGGTGCTCAAACCGGCCATGCCCCTTCTCTTCCAAATGGTATAAATACCCAAACTCATGGAGTTCGGGAGGTTCTCCCCAGATTCGGACTTAGCTTCAAATCCACTGTTCTGGTAGTCTAAGCTTGTCAGTGCCTCACCGACTCGTCCCCACCAGAGCACCTTGACCGGCTATACTGGGATACCGGCCTCTGGCTCTGCTGGAGCCCTCTGCATTCTAAATCGTAATTTATCTAGTTAAGTTATCCTTTAGCCGGTAGTCGGGCCTCACCGGCAAGGCCCTTAAGTGTGATAGTTAAGTATTAGTCCGGCACCCTAAGTGTGCAACGGTATGCCGGTGTATGTGATTAGATGGGACAAGGACTGCCATATGGAGGACTGGAGTAGTGCCTGCCCTCTTAAGTCGCATCAGAGAGTTCTACAGCCGGTGGCATCCTTGCCACCAACACCAGGGGAAAGTAACAACATCTTAGCCGACCACCCATCGGAAAAACCGCGACATGTGGCATCCCTGGGTGGGTGACACCTATTGACACTCCGGGTGATTGTCAGTTGGAGTCCTGTTGAAAGCTACAAAGTCATACCCTAGTGTACTTATTTCCTAGCCCCCGGCTATAGGGGACTGAATCTGTGGCCCAGAGTGGTCAGGCACGCCAGCAGGTATTTGCCGGCTAACAAAGACACCCGGGGTTCACTGGTTGGTGGTGAGTTGGCTAAGATACCACTCACCAGTGCCAGCACTCGATCCCACAGGGGACCGGACACTAAATAATAACAATAGTAGTTCTAAATTGATAGCTCGCACTGGCACTGCTGCGCTGGTTGTCCGAGAATATCCAAAAAGGTAGTCAAGATGCTAAAGCACATCCGTCAACAATTCAACATGCCGACAGGCTCAAGCACTGCCAGCAGGGAATCACTGGCTAAACAGGAGATGGAAGGAACAGAAGCTGAGGCTCTGGGGGTGCCGAAGAAACCTCTGATGCACAGAGTAAGACGTCTAAGGGGAAAGGTCACTTGAAGAGCCAGCACACCAACCATCCGTTGGATGGAGAGTGCCACCATGGTGAGCAGTATGCTATCTATGTGGAAGTAGAGTGAGACCATGGGCTTGGGCAGGTGCTAATTGACAAAGCCATCCCGGCCTATGCCTGGACTGAGGAAATGATTACAGACCATCTGGAATGAGGCATTCCAGATATAACTGACATTACCATCCTTAGCCCCATGGCCTGCCTTGTTTTCAAGGGCCGGCGCTCTGTGGGCGAAGGCTTGAAGGAGAAAGAAGCAGAAGAAATTGCCGAGGGGCTGAAATGTTGCCTGTTTTGGGCCAGCAAGGACGTATTAGTAAACGTGGTACCTAGCTCCCTCTCAGAAGCTAAGCACACCCTGGTAAGGGCATGTGACTTTATCCGCAAGCATAACTGGCAGAAATTGTCCTCGACTAAAGGTGTGCTGGTGGAGAAGCTGACCTCCAGAGTGCCACACCGGCCACACCGTCAAACACTTGGCGGAATGGCAGGTGGGCTTGGATGATGAAGCACCCACAAAAGTGATAGCCGATTGTCAGCTAGATAAATTGATGTGCCCTCTATGGATACATTCTGGAGCATCAGGGACCAAGACAGATGAAGAGCCCTATGAGTCAGCGGTGGAAACCGGCACCGACACCTTCAGTGACGTCACCTCCCTCTACAACTCCACCAATGATGAAGAAGATTATGATGATATCATTGCTTACGACACAGAAACCTCTCACCAGGTCACCGTGGCTGAGAGGAACAAGCAAAGGAAAAAGCAGCAACAGTGGTGAGACTGCCGGGAGAGGAAGCGCATCCGCGACCGGTGCCACAAGGGCGCCACTCTCCTACTATTCAAGAATAGCCAGAAAGAAGGAGCCACAGCATACACCGACTGGAGGAATGCCATGGATGAATTGATAGAAGATAAGATACCCACGGATCGGATTAAGAGTTTAGTTCTCCAGTCCTTGGAAGGTCCACCGAAGGACTCAGCCAGGCTGGCTAACAAAGTCAGCAAGGGGACCTCGACACCATTTTGACGGCATTGGACAAGATGTACGGCGTTCGGCCTCATACGTCCATCTCCCATCAGAGATGTGTAGTATCCAGCAACTACACAAAGAGTCAGCACAAGAGTACTACCAGTGCCTGGTAAGGCTGCAGGTAGCAATCCAGGATAAGTTCCCTGGCTGGCTCAACGAGCTAGAGCTGGAGAGGACAACCCAGGAGGCATTCTATAATGGACTCCGGGATGAGTACAAGCCTATTATCTCCCACCTGCTCGACAACCCTGGCATCACGGTGACTGACCTCGAGGAGGCAGTGCACCAGATAGAAGCAACACAGGAGCACCAGTGGTTGCTCCGCCAGGACACTTGGACCTGCTATATGGCTTCTACGTCCGCCGGATACCACAAGCCAAGTTACCAGAAAGACCTCAAACTGGCAAAGGCCGGGGTCATTAACGTGAAGCCGATGAAATATGAAGAGGAGGTGGATGGGAATGCCGATGAAATGGCCACATACTCAGAAGAAGAAAAGGAGGATTGGAAAGATGGCTATTATGTCTGTGCCATCCGACAGGCCGAAGAAGCCCAAAACTTCTTCGGTGCTTGCTATAATTGTCGTGAGCCAGAGCACCATTGGCAGGACTGTTCCAAGCCTTTGAGGCTGGGACTCCAGGAGATTAGGGACCGAGTTGGCAAGGAAGCTGACTGGTTAAACCTGTTTGGGGATGGCGGAGTGAAGGGAGGCCATGTCCCCCAGAAGGGTCAAAAAGGTGCCATGCCAGGAGCACCAGCAAAGTCCCAGAAATAAACCAACCCCCGAAATCTCCCTATTAGAATGATGACCCGAGGTCGAGGTGGCTCGGCCCCATGAATCTGGGATATGCCTACATTGATGGGACCAGGACACGGGTATTAATCAACGATGGCTCGCAGATCAACTCTATCATGCTGGCATATGCCAAGTCCCAAGGACTGGCAGTCGGCCCACTGGAAGAATTGGCTGGCAACCCAACGGGGAAGTCTATCCTGGGAATCGGAGGGGTATGTACCAGAATGATTGGCTACATAACCTTCAGCGTGCAAATCGAGGGGATACCTAGCTACGATGAGGAGCAAGTGGCCTTGGTTATTGAGGATACAAGCCGCTTCAGCCATAAAGTGCCGGTGATTCTGGGAATGCCAGCACTACACCAGGTGGTGTGTAGCATGAAGGAGTCTGAGATGGAGAATGTGGTACCAGAATGGCAGCAGGCCCAGGTTAGCTACGAGATAGCCAACCGGCTATACACGTACCGGGCTATGTACCAAAAGGAAGCAACCTATCCCACTAACACCAACCAGGACCCTACCGATATTGACAAGCTGTTGAAGCTTACCAAACCAGTTGTTGTGCCAGCCTTCGGTTCGGAAATTGTTCATGGTATGATGGCCAAAACCATGATGATAGGTAGTAAGTTGAAGGTGATGACACAAGCCCCATATCTGGAAGATGACGCTAAGCTGCCGGTAGGTTTGTACATCCTTCGGACTTACATGGAGATGAAAGATGGTAGCCAGAATGTCGGTGTTGTCCTACACAATGGGACTAGCCAACCCATCTGACTATCCAGCGGAAGGGTGATAGCTAGGGTGGTAGCTGCCAACTTGGTGCCAGACCCAGAACCCTCTCCTGCTTTCATGTGCAAGCTGAACGAGGATGAGGAGGCCGAAGCACCAAAACTGATGATACCCAAGCACCAGCAGAAGTTAATGAAGATCTTAGAGGAGGATGGGGGGTTGGACACGTTGAAAGAGTGGCCAGCGGAAGAAGCCAAGAAGGCACGCTGGCTATTGATGGAGTTTCACCATGTCTTCCCCCTTGATAAAAATGAAATGGTTGTACCGACACAACTGAGCATGTCATCCAGCTTACTAAGAGTTAACTGTTCAAGGAATGATTCTGGTGCATAGTGCCTCCCCTAGTGGATGAAGCTAGGGAACATCTCCAGGAGATGCTGGACGGCGGTGCTATCCAGCCATCTAATTCACCCTGGTGTAGTGCAGTGATGCTGGTCAGGAAGAAGGACGGGACATTGAGGTTCTGTATTGACTTCCGCTGGCTGAATGAAAGGACAAAGGTTTCGTTCCCCATGCCGAAAATGATTGACATGATGGAGACAATGGTCAGTGCTCGATTCTTCTCCTCAATGGACCTCAAGTTGGGTTTTTGGCAGGTGAAGATGGATGAGGAGTCCTGGGCCTATACCGCTTTCACCGTCAGCAGCCTGGGCATTTATGAATTCCTGAGAATGCCATTTGGGTTGTGTAATGCACCAGCAACATTTCAGAGGCTGATGCAAAACTGCCTCGACAAATTAAACCTCACGTACACTCTCATTTATTTGGACGATGTGATAGTGTTTTCTAGGACCGTGGATGAGCATTTAACCCGGCTACGAGCAGTGCTAGAACGTTTCCATGAGCATGGCCTGAAGCTGAAGCCCACCAAATGCAAATTTTTCTGCAAGGAAATCTCGTATTTGGGGCACCAGGTGTTGGCCAAAGGAATGCAGCCGGGGACTGCAAATCTTAGGGGGATAGCTGAGATGGCACCACTGACAACCGTTACCGGCATTCGCCACTTCCTAGGAGCGGTGGGTTTTTACTGCCGGTTTATTAAAGGGTTTGCCAACATAGCCCGTCCTCTACAAGATTTGATGGCGGGCAAGCACAGCCAGCAGAAGAACCAACCAGTACAGCTCACGACGGAGGCACTTAAGGCATTTCATACTCTGAAGTTGAAATGCATGGCCCAACTGGTATTGGCTTTTGCCGATTTTGAGAAACCATTCCTTTTGGAAACTGATGTTTCCAGCGATGGCCTTGGTGCCATCCTATTACAGAAACAGGACGATGGAAGGTACCATCCGGTAGCGTTTGCCAGCCAAAGCCTTAAGGGGTCAGAGGAGAAATACCACTCATCAAAATTAGAGTTTCTTGCTCTCAAGTGGACGGTGGTAGACCAGTTTTGGGAGTACTTACAGTACAAACTGTTCCTGGTGTGCACCGACAATAATCATCTGACCTACATCATGTCTTTGCCAAACTTAGATGCCACCGGCCATCGGGGGGTGGTGGCATTGGCGAACTTCCACATGTCCATAGAGTACATCAGGGGCACTGACAACAAAGTTGCTGATTGCCTTAGCCAGGTCACGGACTGGCTGGATGAGGATAGCGTCAGGGAATTGATAGAATGTGTGAAGATGGGCACAAAAGTTCACCGAGTGGAGGAGGACGACCCATGGCCCAGCTAGATAACAATGTTATCCTACATGCCAGGGCCACCGTGGCTCATGAGCTGGTGTTTAAGAACATCGCCGACTGGCATTGGGTGCTAGCTCAGAAGGCAGATCCTGTTATCCGCCATGTGCAAGGTTGGCTTCGCCGGCTGAAGGAAAATAATCAGACTCTGTTGGAATACCTCACCGGCCGAGTATCTGATGTCGACCAGCTGGCTTACATGAGAAGACAAAAAGATCTTGTAATGTCACATGACTTGTTGTATGTAGCAGCCAAAGCGCCGAGTACGACAAACATCTATTGACTTTTATCGTCCCGGCTAAGAAAAGACAGGCGGCGATAGACAGCTGCCATCGGGAAGCCGGTCATCAGGGAAGAGATTGGATGCTGAGTCTGATGAGAGACAGATTCTGGTGGCCAGGTATGGGCCAGCAAACAATTATGGCGGTAGCTGGCTGTGAACACTGTAAACATTATGAGTCTAGGCCGGTAATCCCTGAGATGGTAATGATTGGTGCTAGTGAGCCTCTCGATCTGGTGCACATTGATTTCTTTAACATGGAGACTACAGTCCATCTACGGAAGAAACCGGTGGTCAAAAAGGTTCTTGTAGTTATTGACCACTTCACACAATATGTCCGTGCTTTTGTAATGCCGGACTGGAAAGCTGAAACAGTGGCGCAGACGCTGTATGACAACTACTTCTCTGTATTTGGGTTCCCGTGCCGGCTGATGTTGGACCAGGCACCCAAACTCGTGGGGGAAGTCCTCACTGACCTAGCGGACATTCAATTCTGACTGGGGTTGAGTTTTACTACACAAACCAAGACAGTGTAAATATTGGTGACAATGGTAAAATATTTAATGTGTGAGGGCCTGAAGTGCTACAAAATTCCTCTCCCTCCAGTCCTCAGCAAAACAATTAACAGAAATCCTACTATTAAGCATCACTGCAAAAGATTGAATGAACAGCACTTTATTACATGGAGGTGAAGGGCAAAAGAGAAAATGACCTATGAGATGCTGTTTTGTTTGTAGTAAATTGCCCAGTCTATATTGCAAACCAAAAAGGACTTATTTTTGGTGTGAAGATTGTGGTAAAGGTTTATGTATTACACCAGGTTTCAAAATTTACCAGACTGAAATTGATTACAAATCACATGCATTGAATTTTAGGCAGGAAGGTAG
>JBCAUG010490981.1:0-15322 GCA_038406175.1 Haplosyllis leylae
CTAGCAACAACATATGTAATGCATACTAACATTACAAATGTTCTGAACCTTGATTCCAACCAATACCAATGGTCCCCACCACCAGCCACAAAAAATCACCTTTTTTGGTGTTTTTATTCTGCTCCCCGATTTTAACCACTTAGGTAACTCTAGTGAGTCACCAAACATTCACTGACAAACACTTTATTTAATAGAAACTATTGTCAAATTTTATGAACATGACCAATATAGTCAAATGTGTTACAATTGTCATAACACAGAAATCTGTGAAACAGTTATTTAAACTTGATAGATTTGAGCATTCCAGAAGAGAGAGAAATGAAGATTATACTTTTACTTACTCTTCTTGGAACTGTTTTACATCAGGTAGGCTATGTTGCATTTATTTTCTTAATTTTTGGAAACACCACAACCACAGGTCTATTGTTATGAGCTGTCTTCAACAACAGTTGTGCCAATAAGTAGAAGCCAATACTACATATGACAGAACTAACATTTTTACTATGCCAGGGACAGGAATACCAGTCTATTACACTGGAGTATTTATAATCACTCACTATTACTGGGTTACAATGGTTCTTGCAACCAGTGTGACTTGTAAAACCTAGTGTCAACCTGGTTGTCAACCCTTTGTTATAGCTTCATATTGATGAATTTTAACAGTACAAACATACTCTTGGGCCTCAGGGCTCAGGAATCACTTTTTCAGTGTCCTTATCCTATGTGCACCGATGGAGACTGTAGTCTTTCTGAGTATTTTTTCCGTACCACTACATTGTCTGGCCTCCAAAACCAGGATTCTAGTATTTCTGGTGTCTTTCCAAAACCAGGACACTTTCTTGTACCAAACAGTGCTTCAGCATGATCATGGTAAAGCATAAGTTATTTATAGAGCATAATAATTTCATTAAGACATCAATCATGTAGTCACCACTTTGGCCAGAGGTGGATGTGGCACCTCAGTGTAAGTGTGCCTGTGTGATGTGGGTTGAACCTAGATCTATGGCCATGGTAATGCATTAACTGAAATGTTTTGGAAATGCATTTGAAACACATGCCCCCTACCCCCTGCATGAGGAACCCAACTGAGTATACCCCTTGCATCTACTCAGTTAACACAAAAACCTGTGTTCACAATTGTAGCATTTTTGTAATAGAGTTTTTCACAATCCCTCCGCAATACAAGAATGCCAACATTGCCAATTTTGTTTTAGCTCTGCCATTAAAAATCAGCCAGTCCAAGGTAGCATTTACCCTGAAAATGTAATCCTCATATGCCTTTTGATTTTTAATTTCACATTTACTAACATCAGTTGATGTAAATGAAGAAGAAAACTGCAAAGATATGGCAACACAAATTTTGCAATAATGCCAACATTGGCAACTTTGTGTGTTTATGAAAAACCCGAAAGTTCCGGAAGCATTTTGCGTGTTGTAGCAAAACATTTCAGAAACGTTATAAAAATAGTATGTTTTTTACATTAACTTAAACACATTTAAACGCATTAATTTTGTGACAGTATGATTCATAATTACATAAGCAGGAATGTTGTCTTCAATCCATCCAACTACAGCATGTAGGGTGCCAACAAAAAAATAAAAAGACGTCATGAACAAACTTCAAATGGTGTCTTATGACTTTTTTTTAAATGACGTCATTGTAGCATTCTGTGTAAACAAATGAATGCAGCTTTAATTAGGCCTGCTTATCATAAAACTGCCAATGGCCCTTAATATCTTCCCAAGATGTTGAGGGGCTATCGACTCAACCAATAAGGTGACGCTAAGGAGCCACCCATTACCTGTAGCTTCTCAACAGTCTAGTTTTGAACATAGCATTACCTTATACTGTCCATATGCTTGCTTGTTGCATATAGTATAATATAGCTAAATTGGTTCACTTTCAAAATGATTGACATTGTTTTTTTATTATCATCTGAGCCAATCATATCGAATCAGATAATTTTCTAGTTATATACTGTCCGGGTTTCAACTGGTGCGCATTTAACAGCTAGAGAATCAATCACTAATACTAGAAATGATGCTTCAGCTGTTTGTTACAATGTGCAGCTTAGCTGCTTTTCTTGTGAGTGATTTAACTTTTATTTATTATCTCTTCAAATTTCAAATTGTATTTGTAATAAAAGTCCAAATCAGAAATATAATTTGTTTTAAATAAACAAAACCATGCTTAAGCTATAGATTGTTTAAGGCAATACAAACCTAGGTTCAGAATTCATAATTTCACTTCAATTTAAAGTTTTTCTTTATCTTGAGTGGTAGAGTTACTCTGCAGGTTTAAAATACACTTTATTGTTCAGTGGCAATGACCCTATTAGGAAGGGTTTCGTCATTTTTTCTGTTTTTGAGTGTGTCACTGCCAGATAACTTTGCTTTTCAATACAACCAACTTGCATTTTTCTAATTTGTTAATCCTTTCAAAGTTTAACTTGCATATATGCTTTTTTCAGCATATAACAACAGGAGATAACAAAAGATTTTTTCAAAGGTATGTATTTGACAACTGGTATATATGCAGGCTGTTTTCAACATAAATACATACATACATACATACATACATACATACATACATACATGAAAATGATACCATTTCAGGAAGATATCAAAGATGCACACTAATACAATATGGAAACATCAATCTTCAAGTGAGATTATTTTTTATAATCTAGTCTAGTGAAAGGAGATAAATAAGATATGTAGAAACGTAGCTATCTATGTAGTTTGAATCATTTGTCTTGGAAACTGATTCTACTGGTACTTTAATCCTATCAATACACCAACATCCACCAGTAAGACCTCTTGGTTACCAACCCTACCTCCTATCCCATTCTGTCTGCCCTATTGTACATCTATCCTTCAGATGGGGTATGGGGAGTTGACCTTCCAAGAATCATTCTCAGCTGGGGCAGGTCTTGTGGCCTATACCTAATTTGGGAGAACCCCTTCCTCACATGGACAGACAAACAAACACAACTGAAAACATTACCTTCTGTCATGGTAAACATATCCAGTTTGTGGCTGGTTTTTTTCTTTCAAATAGTTAGCAAATTTTGGATTAAAATGAACATGGCACTGTTAGTGTTTCACCACAAACCTATTATTTCAGTATCCTTGACCTCCGATTTTGAGGTTGCAAATTTTGTAGAGAATACCAGTGTAATATGATGGCCAGTGAATGTCTACTGATGAAGTGCTTACTACTTTATCATCCTTATTTTTATTTTCATTCCCCGAGGTTGTGAGGGCTACTGTGGTAGACAAACTCCTTCAGGATGCTGGTGTCATGTAGTTTGTGAAAGTTATTCTCATCCTGACCTTGAATGTTGCCCAGGTTTTTGTGAACAGTGCTCAGGTTTGTTTACATGAACAGTGCTCAGGTTTGTGTACATGAAAAGTGGTCAGGTTTATTTTCTTTCACTAACTGGATGTACAATTTTCACAAGCAGTATTTTACAGATATTCTTGTTTTGAATTGTTTGGTAGTAAATTACACTCTTTGTGACTTGTTTTTGACATTATTGTTTGTAAAATTTAAAAAACCTAATAAATATGAGAAAATATCCCACCACACCTGTAACTGTGTAATAATAACCATTTGATCATGTGGTTACTGAGGTAACATCTATTTTCACTTCACATTTACTTAGCAAATCATTTAAATACATTGACATTGACATGCAGCAATGTACATTTTTGTTGTACTCAATGCCAGATTTACCATAATATTCAACAAGGAAGCTGACATCCCCTCATCCTATTCCAAGCAATTAAAATACTACCAATCATCACCTACCAAAGCATTCCTTCTTGTCATAAAAAGTGACAAAGACTTCTCAATCCCATGGTGGTGAGAATAATAATACATAAACTAGAAGACTGTTTGTATTTTTATTGGGTATATTGAATTACCAGACAAACAATTTTGTGTACCTTTTACACTTGACTGCATATCCTTTACTTTAATATTCTTTTAATGTAGACAGCTGTGTTGAAAAATGTTTTACACTGAATGATACAACACCTGCTGGATGCCATTGTAATTGTAATGGTAGTACTTTTGACTGTTGTCCAAGTGCTCAAACTGTATGTCCAGGTAAGGTTTCCTTACTAATTCCTTGTTTGTAGATTCTTTCTATATACTCAAACAAAGGTTTGATTACTGAATCCTCCTGGCAGATCTTTGCTCTATGTCTGTATATTCAGGTTAGGGCTAACTTGTTCATTCTCCAATCATAGATAATTTTCCAAGAAAAGGGGGTAAAGCATAGTCTTAAAACTTTTAACATCCATCACTGGTTACCTGTGATTAGTATTTTTACCTAGGGGCCACTCAATTAGTGACTATTAACAGGGAAATATTTCTTAAGCCATACTTCAAGGCATTTTATACTTTATGGTTGACTTCAATAGCATCAAAATAACTTGAAGTTTTAGGCATGTCTTGAGTTGTTTTACCCTTGGAAGAGGATATAATGTCAGATCTTTGAAAATCAATCATAGGTTTATCAGTTAGTGGGTTATAAGAGACAACTTAAATTTTAAGGTGTTTAAACCCTTAGACTGTTATTTTGTCTAAAAAAAATTTTTGACCCTTTGATATATTTACTTTTAATTCAAACTGTGCACTTTTACTGATTTACAACAGCAAAAATAATGAATAAATATGAGAATATCATTTAATGCCAGTCTGGTTAAACAATGTCAATAATGTAATCAATTTTAAGGAAGAGCACATGTACCTCCTTTTGCAAATAGTTGTTTGGTAATACCAGACTTAATGAATGGTAGGGTAAGCTACAACAGAGAGAGATTATATGGTAATGATATGCAAGACCGATATCCTTTTGGTACTGTGGCCACCTTCAGATGTGCTATTGAATATGCTGTACAAGGAATGTCATCAAGAACAGCATCAAGCACATGTCAGAATTCAACAAACTGGGATCCACCACCTCCAATATGTGAAAGATATATGAATATATTATAATTATTAAGTCCAAGTTTGCATTTTACTACAATGTCATCCTTAAAACTGTGTCAGTTCCTCACAAACAAAGTTTTTCTGTTAAAACTATTCTACAGCCTCAAGTTAATAGCCAATTTTCTTCTCCTTTAGATGAATCTAAGAAGTTTGTCTCATCAATCTGGTAGACTAAATTAGGGTCTGGTAAGATATTTGGTGCCACCAGACATTTTGATGTGTTTAACCAAATGGCATAACATTTTGAATTCACATAACAATTTTCCAATTGGTCAATATGATTGTTTGTAGCAAGATTTCAGACCAAACTAAGCTAACCCAGGGCACCTTGTATTAAATCTGAGTAACCATAAACCCAAGCATGCAATAGTACCAAATTAGGCACCAGTCACACATGATTGACCTACCCACTGCCTCCCACCAGGGCGTTCCACCACTGTGATACTTGTTACTTAAGCACTTCTTAGACCTGTATTCGGGATGATTATGTACGGAACCATTGATATGTAACACAAACAGAAGTACTACAATAAACATGACAACTATACGCAGCACCATTAGTGTCATCTATATAGGCAATCACCCATACCGAGAGACGTATCATTGATCTATCAATAGGATTTATCCTATTCAAGTCAAACTGGGTGAATTTGGGATAAATCATTTTTAATTGATTCTTTGTCAACATCACAAAGTACTTCTCTTCAAAATATCAAAGTACAATGTGCCAAAGAAGATATAGTTCTGTATTAAATGATGAAATGTTATGATAAAATCTCTAAAAAGTAACAATAGACCATTCAAAAAGTGTTTTGATCCTGACAACATTTGCTATGTTATCAGAAATAGGATGTATGGTTATCAATTTTACTATTCACACTTGTTTACAAAGCTATCTTTCTTTTTGAATGGCTGCAGCACCAGTTTTTGCATATAATTGAAAAGTGTGGACAGTTCATTGATTAAAGACATTACAAATACAAATCAACTACTAGAAATATGTGTAGCCTCCCCAAATTTAGTATTAGTGAAATTAATGTTTTGAATAAGTGAAAACATTTTTAATGAAAGTTTAGTCATTTAACTCAGCTAAAAAAGTAATATATTTAATTTTTCTCTTCCCAGTTCAATGCCAAGAAATTAACATTGCTCATGGCAGTGTGACTTACACACACCATCTTGGTTTGCCTCTCACTCTGCCATTTCTTGGTGTCAAGGCTGAGATGTCATGTGATTCTGACTACTTGATAGATGGAATGCCAACTGCTGATTGTAGATATTCTGGATGGAGTCGACCACCTATTACATGCCAAATAAGTATGTATGATTACAAAATATCAATTTAGCATTAGTTTTGCTTTATGAGATGAAGCAATAAAATTATATCAGAACCAGTGAGGCCTATTCAAAAAATCTGTGTCTCCTACTCATAACTACTCTCTGATGATCACAAGGCTTTTACATCAAATTTCACAGAAATATTCATTATTGAATTGAATTAAACAACTTTGTGATTAATAATATGAAAACTTAATTGTAAACAATGGAATAACCAAACTGTTATCTTAAACTCTGTCCTATGCTAATATTATCAAGGACAAAGTGCTGTCAATATAAAAAGACAAATGTGCCAAAAATGTAAATTATTTTTAGGGACTTGTAGACCTCTGTCTGCTCTAACAAAGGGACAGATGGAATATAATGACACAACAGTACCAAGGCTAGTTAGCAATGGTGTTGACGTCTTTGAACAACAAAAATATCCAATATACACTATGGCTCGTTACATCTGTGATAGTGGATACATGTTAATTGGAGATGGTGACAGAGCCACCTGTGGGAAAACTGGGTGGATAAGGCCAATCCCTGATCCTTGGTGTAAATGGGGTGAGTTTTCCTTTGGCGATATGGTGAGACAGAACAGATAAGTGAGACATAAACAAATCCACAGAAATGTGTAAAATTTCATCATATCAATTTGAAAAAAGAAAAACTGTACAGTTTCACCTATTAAAAATTGAAGAACATCCAAAATGTTAAGGACAAGAGTCTATTCTCTCAAAGCATCTTCTTTCCTAAGAAAGTGAGCATAACTTAAGATGTTGAACAATCACATTTAAACTGACAGTGTATTTGCAGTGAAAATACATTTGCTTTATTCTAGTACCTCCACCACCACCACCACCACCAAACAAAAAATGTTTTCCATCTGACAGTAAAGTTACACTTAAAAATGGAAATTTTGTCACAATGTCTGAGCTGCAAATCGAAGATAAAGTTCTAACAGGTATATCAGATTAATATTTCAATTATATTTATATTACCCTGTAAAAGCTGACAATTTGTTCAAAACTATTTAATCTGATCCAGAAGTAGTAAATGATTTCAATTGAAAAACCTTATTCTGTCATGTTTAGTGTCATCAGATGGAAATGTTTTGTATAGTGACATAATAACCTTCATGAAGAAAGAACCTGAAGTTACCACAGTATCCAAATCACTTAAGACATCATGCAATAAAAGCATTACTTTGACAGGAAGCCATTTATTATATGTTAGGAAAAGTGTATCAGACCTATTTAGACCAATGTAAGTTGGGTATTTCCAGTAAACAGACAGTTAATTGTCAGTCTGGTGTAAACTGTCTTTTGAAACCTCCTAAGTTATGACTGACAAATTACTTTTTCTCAGCTTTTAAATGAAACAAACACATTGCACATTAATTATAACACATTAATAGAATTGCAGACCAAGTATCAATTGGTGATGAATTATTGGTTGAAGGATATGATTATTTTGTCCCAGCACAGGTTATCAATGTATCATTATTCCTGCTGCAAGGTAATTTACTTGAGACTACACCTTGGTTTACTATTAGCACTGGTCATCAGAAAAATATAAATATAGCCATCACTTTTGATAGGTGCCTACACTCTTGTGTCAAAGGAAGGTAACATTATAGTGGATGACATACTGGCCTCCTGTTATGCTTATGTTGATCATGATTTGGCTCACACAGTAATGACACCCATGCATTGGTATCCTGAGATCATGGTCTGGATTTTTAGGAAAGATAAAGAATCTCCAGTTTATGTCAACTTTCTTAGTGATGTGGACAAATGGATCTCTTGTTCTTTAAAAATATTATTGTGAATTCTGAAGCAACTAATATCTATCAAATAATTTAAGAATTAGCTTAACCTTTAGGGATTATCAAACTCCAAGATACATTCACTTCCTCCTATTATTGTATATGTGCAAAATAGAAATAAAAGTAAATTTATGTTTTAGGAAAAAGTTCCCTGATGTGTTTTCATGATTTCATAATTATAATAACATTATTCAGCTATATTATGTCCAGTCAGTCAAATAAGATAGAAATCTTCAAAGAGATAATTGACAACTGTTTATCTGCTTATGATAATCTGATAACATGTGTGTGTGCTGCATAAGTTATACACATCCTAATACAGCATGAGATAAATAACAACGCCCTACAAATAAGAAGTAAAATTAAGGTTGTTTAACACCAAAATTTACAATATGAGAAATTTATTGCACAAATGTAGAGATTCACTCTGACAATAATCACATGTCGAGCCAGTATTCTATATTAACTATTACCGGAATTGAACTGAATAAAAAATGTCACATGCTTCACATGATTGTCAGTACCACAACTGTAAGTGTTGTATTATTATTGTGATACTGTGATGTATTAAATTTAAGGGAACCCAGTGTATAATTATGACCTTATTGCCACAAAATTTAATCAATTGAAGCTTCATGCAATAAAGGTACTACATTTGCAAGATAATATTTATTGCATCTCATGGAAAAACATTGAGCCAAGTGTAAGTTGTGTTGTTTCAATAGTATGGGACAAATAACTGTTAGTTCAGATTTATTCATTCAATCTCAATTAATGAAGATTACAAGCAAGATGTTCACTTGACTATTACTATGTCCTCAAGTTTTGAATAGTTACTTAAGGATAGTTAAGGATTTTATATGCATCATTGATTCGAGTTTTCATGATAAGATCACATTTACATTTTAAGCCTGAATTTGCATGAAGAAGTTTTAAAAAAATTAAAAAGTTGCCCCCAGTGGGATTTGAACTCACAACACTGACAGTCATTGGAGCTAAGATTGAACGCTTATCCAGATAGACCACAGAGGCCTGTGCTACTTGTCAGACCTTTAACTGAATTTTGTTTCATGCCCCATTTCACATTTGAAAGATCATTAAAGCATGTCTGATGTAAATTCTGTATTAAAATGTGAAATTTGATCTTATCGGGAAAAACTCGATTTGTTCATGTGTTGAAACTGCAAGCTTGTGAGCTATGAACATACTTCATCCTGCATCACTTTCTCTCCATATGGTATCTCCATCTGACAGATGGTGTTCAGTTTCTTCTTCTCATATGTTAACACTTTTGTTGAATTCAGGGAATAACCTTCTTCTCATAAGGTTTTCCTTGGACCTGGAGACCCATACTACTTATTCCAGTTTTTTCAAAATGTCTTGTCTAATTAGATGAATCAGACAAAAAGAATTTTTACAAAAGTGGGGTTTAATTCCAGGATCTCCTGCTTATATTCCAACTGCTTTAACTATTACACCACAGAGTCAACTGTGTTTGTGGGGAACTTTAAAAAGCACCTATTTCATGCACCACCTCATCTGTCCAATTTGTCTAATTCATCCAATTAGATGAAAACTTCCCCATTTTGAAAAAACTAGATTCCTCACTTCATCTCCATCGTAGAACATCCTTATTCCTTGTCGCCTGCAATCCACCACACTGATCCCCCTTGAAGGAAGGATCTGTTTAAAAGGTCTAATGAATTTAAATAAAAAGCCTAGCAGTGTATCTAGGCTATCAAAGTAAAATAGTCTCTTGAAAGTGACCTCTAATATGTCCATTACATAAAGGTTCTACACCCAACTGCTGTTGTTGGAATAACTATTTTGCAGATGAGGACTCAAGGGTTATATTAGTGACACAAATGCAACTTGAATTACCTCTACAATATCCTTCTGTGAATAACTTAATCTATTCCAGCCAACAATCTGGTGTTGTCAAGCAGGAGCAAATTATTAAAAAAAGAGCAGCTCATCAACATGAACACTTGAGTATCTCTCATCACTATTAGTCCGCTGTCTTCCCACAACAATCTTCCCATCCCCAAGCCCACATTGTCATCTGCCCTGCATTATATCACTTGCCACTAACTCCGGATTGTAGTAGACTCAGATGCCTTCATTGGCATTGGGTCTGACATAGTTGAGCACAAGATGAGTCTAGCCCCATAGTGTTTGTAGACATCAAATCTAACAATAAACAAGAAATCTAATTAACACAAATATTCATGAAACATTTGTTTTGTTGTTGTTTCTGCTTTTTTGCATCTACCATACAATTTTATTTTAAACCTGAAGTTTAATGTCCCTTTGTAACAATTTTTACCTGATGTTAGAGCCAGACAAAAATATCATTGATCCTGATTTGACTCTGTAGCATGAAATGATCCCTCCTTCTTCATCATTGTCAATTACATCAACCCACAGACTGATGGTGCCACCTGTTGCACCACAGGTATCTGGTCAGGTTAAACACATATCTGTGTAGACTCCAAGATCAACCCGTTGACTTCTTGTCTGATTCAAAGCCAATGCTGAGTTCACCTTGGAAGAAATTACTGCACTGTACTGTACAATTCAGTTTGATCTAAAGTCCAGTTGATGAGCTTGTCCAACTGATTCATAGCATCATATAAATAATCAAAGAATTTTACTCCTTACTTGTCCTGACACTAGGGGGATGTGATTTTGGACTCTTCCAGTTCCTTCCTTCAGATCATATTACCCTGCATCATTGAAAGCCTTGTACAAAGCCACTGAACATCCAGTCCATCCATGTGGAGGATTCCAGTTGGTATTGGAATGCAAAATGCAAACTGGAAAAATATATGAACAATAGTTACAACTGAAAAAGAACTGTGTTACCAACACATGTGGAGGAAAAAAAGTTAACTGTGAATGAAGTCTAATAATCTTTGAACAGATGCATCACTAAACCAATTGAGTTTTTCTTATTTTGAATTAGAATGACACCAAATAGACTGAACTAGACTTTCCCAAACAAAAATTCCCAAAGAGACAACATCTTAACTATCACTCAGGCATTGTCATTACACCACACCTCAGCTGTGCCTTCAGTCATGCTTGATTCTAGTTGTATTATACTAATTCTTGTTATTAAACAAATATTTTACAAAATCGAGAAAACAGAAACATTAAAGGCACATCTGTACTCCAAGTTTCAATCAAAAGCACAGTGGTCATGTTACCTTCACAGTACACTCCAGATAGAATTGATGGAGAGCTGCAGCTGTAACTATTGTGCAGGTTGCTCCAGTGCATTGTTACTATGAAACAGTTGTCTTGTTCCTCACAGTGGTTTCCATAGTAACCATCCTGGCATTCACATCTGTTGGCATCACTTGTCTTCAAACAAGTGGCTCCATTATGACATGGGTTGGAATCACAGTAATCTGGAAACAATCAACATTTCTTCAATTCTACAAATTAGGTGATCAACCAATTTCATGGAGTTTTACTTTTGCTGGAAAACAGTATCCTAAAAACAGGAAACATTACATAAGTATTGATAGTATAATATTACTGTTATTACAATTAGAAAGTAAATATTTTCAGGGAATACCATAGATTACCTTTTATGAATCAATGTCAATCACAAAACGCTTAATTCAATAGATTAACATAATTGAATGTGAAAAGGTGAAGATAAATTCCCTGAAGTCTGTCATATTTTATCATCAACTGAATAATTTATGTTATGATTAGTTTTACTTTAAAATATGTAGAGCTTAGATACACACCTTTTTCATATATATTTTATTACAAGTATCTACTTTGAATATCTCTCCCTCTTCCTCAGTAGAGTTTGTGTAAATCAGGAGGCAGTTCCCAACCAGGGTATCAGTGTACTTGTATCCTTTACAATTACCAATGCACATTAAACCAAATTGATACAATTCACAGGGTAATATCTAACAATTTCCTATGAGATTAGATGAGTGAATGGAATAATAACTTACCTGGTGGAACACTCCATTCTTGTTCTCACTGTGAGCTGAAATCCCACTTTTCCCACAATGCTCTGACCTTCTTCTAATTCATTAAAGAATGAGTCACTTACAGTAGCCTGACTTCCAATAATGTTTAGCAGTACCTCCACTGTAGTCCAGATTATGTAGAATAACAACTCCATTTTGTGGTTCCTGTGTGAAACAAATGTGTTTGTGATGAATACTTAAAGGTGTATCAACTTAGATGAATGTGTCAAGTTTGTGGTGAATAGGCTTGGTGACTGTGATCCCTTCTGACAAACAAATGAAGAAGCATGACTTCAAATCAAATGTTTTACTGGGATATAGAAAAGAAACTAGACAAGTATGAAAGAACAAAATTGGAATTATAAGAGTTAAAAATACCAATATTGTAAATGGCCTGTAGAGTATGGATGGTTAGATATCCCAGACTACCAGCTGCTCATTAATCAGATTGTAAAATTAAAACTCAAAATATAAACAAAACATATCATACAGCCTGATAGTATCAGATAATATTACCTATACCTAATAGAGCCAGTAGATAGTTACTCTGGCAAATCAATTGAATAAATATAAATATTTCAGATACTTCACTCAGAGATCTCTGAAGCTGAACATGATATGAAAGGTAGCAATAGAGACTATTGATGAAGTGTTATCCTCAGTGCATGTATTAAAGATAAGTCAACTAATATGTGCAACATTAACTTGGTGATAATTAAAAAAATTATTAGTAGAAATATTATCAATAGATAACACACCGAAATGCCATCATGGTTCAGAGGTAAAATAATTAGAATCATTTTTAGAAGCCCAGCTACATATTTAAGGATTTAGATACAGGTAAATGTGTTATGTCTGGTGGGAATGGTGTGAAGACTAATAAATACTCATTAAGGAAGTAAATTTAGCAGGTAGATAGAAGAACCAGTTTCAGGAGTTGATCTTTGGCTTTGTCAGTTCAACTTCCCTTTTCTGCAAGAGAATTTATCAGGCAGTGATATTTTGGAAAGTATTTATCCTTTCTTGGATAGCTAATCTGCCCATCTATTTTCCTACTCAAGGGGAAGTTAATACACAGGGAGTTTTAATCTCAACATTTTAGTTTTGATATTGTTTTGAACAAGTATTCTTACCTGAGAAAAAATTAAAGTACAATGTGTATGTGAAATAATCTGGGTGACACAAGTTACCAAAGGAATCTAAACTTGCCTAAAACTCTTAGTTTTACACTGTTAAGCAATACCCTTGGCACAATTAACAATGTTTCTTACTTCTATTTTTTTCCAGAAAAACATAATAATTATTGTAAATTTTGATAACACATGAATGGTTAAATACATGAATAGTATAGATCTAAAATAAATCTACTATTATAAGTTTACTGAGATGTGGTATCAAAATACACTGCAGTCAGTTAGTTTACTATAAGTCACGGTAGTTTAAATTGGCTCATTGCATTCAGATTTACTTCCCCTGGTGTCAGACACAAAATCATTAATGGAAAAAAATAATATTTACATTGAATCTGGAAACTAAAATGGCAAGAATTATGCCTTGTTTGAAAGTAATTTATTGCATTGAACTTCTGATATGTTATGCCACTGCATATAGTAAATTTATATCGTCATTGCTCAGGGCTTGATTGAAGAAGATGAGCTCATCCACTTGCATGCTGGTGTAGTCAGAGTCCTGGTCTGTGCGGAATCTTCCAACAACTAGCCTACCATCTGCAGGTACAGACAGTTCTCCATTCTTGGTTGTGTCACTCCCCACATTCACTCCATCATAGAAGATCCTGATTCCTTGATCATTGTCAGGTCCAATGTAATTCAGTACAACATGGGTCCAGCCAGTGGGTCTGGGTGGATATGTTTGGAAAACTCCATCTAGGAGATAAACCCAGAACCTAGAACAGATTGAAGAGGTTGGTCCAATGTGACATTTTGTATGAAAATTAGATTCTATGACAATTAACATAGGTGCATTAAATTTTAATTTTGAAGAAGGATTCTGTTTGAATAATCATATAATTTAGACCCGTGGTACAGAATCTTTATTAAACCCAGTTACAGCTTACTTCCAGGGTCATACCTTAGAACAGGTGGTTTACAGAAAATAACTGATCCTGTCACAGGTGACTGAAAATCAGAACGTGTTGAAAGAACACCATCCCAGTCTCCACACTCGATCAGATTTATCCACACACTGATTGCGCCACCTGATACACCACATGTCTCTGGTCGAGTCATACAACTGTCAGTGTAGATACCTAAATCCAACCACTGTTTCCTTGTGCCACTGAAGGCCCATGCTCCATACACCTGGTGAAAAAATAAGTAACAAATCCAATTTGGTAATTAATTTTTAAAAATGTGTGTACAGATTTATTGAGACTCTAGAAGAGACATATTGTTTTTTAGCTATAATGACAGTAAGTATAATTTGTTTACAATAAACTATTTACCTTCCCAGGTACCAATGGGATTTGGTTCACCTTCTGTGAGCCTTCCATCAGAATCAATCCATCAGAACCATCAAAACTTTGGTAATATACAGCATTTGGTCCAGTCCAACAGGTTGGTTCTACCCAATCAATTGAGTTCACTGAAAGAACAGTAGGAAAAAAAGGGAATAATAAACATGTCACTGACAGTTCATTTGTCAATCATTAGAAACTGATGTGATGGCATAAGCAGCTTATTTATTGCGTCACCAATAACATAATAACCAATTTTACCCTTTTCAAATATGACGCCATCTTTCTTCTGTTCAAATATTGGCCCCTCAATATCAGAGCAATTTGGCTGGATAAGGAGGCAGTTCCCTGGTCCGGTTCCATTGTATTGGTAAGTTTCACATTTTGTCGCACCAGCACACCTAAAAACAACTATCTCTCATTAGCACACTTTAGGTTAACTTTCTAAAAGATTAAATAGTATGAATTATTTTACCATTTGGGCAAATTGTCTATTGGTTTCATTTCTAAAACACTGTAACTTAGGTCATACATTTTTATAACTTTTAAACACTTACTTTGTGGAACATTCTATTGCGGATTGAACTCCTATTTCTGCTCCCACTTTTCCAGTGATGTTCTGTCATGATTCTGTTTTCTTGTAGACGTTCTGTATGAAAGTTGCCTGTGTCATGTGCCCTTCCTCCATCAACAGC
>JBCAUG010491092.1:0-15319 GCA_038406175.1 Haplosyllis leylae
TACAAAATCCCACTACAATATCCTTTCAAACTATGTAACAATTTTAAAAGTGGATGCTGAGATGTCCACGATATTTATAGCTTTTTCAAGGGAAAAATCCAAGAAAAATTCTGCCCATTGACTTCAATGGGTCAGAAATTATTGATATTGTCGTTTAAGTCCGAAATTAGTAATGTTCCTGCAGGGTGTGGAGTTTAGCTTAAATGGAACAGAAATTCACTGAATTCAGTGAATTCAGAGAATATGAAAGATCACTGAAGCACGAAATGGGGTTAATTTGAAGGTTGTCTCTGTTACCTGTGCCTTCCTGCTGCTGAGGTAGAGTACTGGTCTCTTACACAAGAGATAGTGGGTTCAAATACTATTTTTACAAAAATATTTTAGAGTCTACAAAATTCTGTAGATTCTACAGAATGTTTTTAGGAAAAACTCGATTGTTCTCAATTGCACGCTTCACACTAAGCGATGCTGCTGGAGTTGTCACTGGCAAATGGGTCCCAGACATATTTTCCACCAATACACCCTCGGTGTGAACACAGCATTAAGCAGAGAACTTATTTAACAAACCTCGAATTCGAGTTTTTCCTAATGAGATTCTGTAGAATTCTACAGAATTTAAAATAAAAATGTGTAAAAAGTGGTATTTGAACTCACTACCTCTTGCTTGAGACTTAGAAGTGCTACCAGGGCACCACAGAGGCACATGTAACACAGACAACATTTAAATGGATCCTAATTCATGCTTCAGTGATATATCACATTCTATAGAATTTCATAGAATTCTACAGAATGCATCTTCATAAGGAAAAACTCGATTGGGAACAACGAAATGATCGTTCTAACATTCTAAAGATAAAGACATCACGTTTCAGACATAAAATTATCACGAAAGTAAAGAGGACTTTGTTGCGAAACTGGAAGGTCTGGGTGAAGGATTTTTCTGGTCGATATCCCGGAGCACTCTCAGGCGTTGGCAAAACAAAGAGCCGCTGTGATTGTTATTGACATATTTGTTCCTGCAGTACTTCAATTGCCTACCCTTTTTGTTATATCACCTGATTTGTGAGGCTTTATTGGATTATAGACACTCAAGGTTAAACCACATTTTGTGATTCATTAGTATCTACATGTACAGAGGTAACTTGATAGTACAAAAGTTTCATTTGAACGTGCTTCACAAAAAATAACCTTTTTCGATGAGTTCTTGCTTTTGTGTACGTTGCTTAATTTGGTTGCCATTTTGAGATTTTGTTGGCGCTTTTCAGAGTTAGCTTTGCAAGGAATGAAAGAAAATTCTTATTTTTAACCATGTCATTTTTTGTAACTGAAAATAGATCAGTCAATTCTTACTGCTGTTGACAAACTGGTTTAAACCAATTCTCATGTCAGTATATTCTGACTAATGTGACTAAAATCTGATTTAACTATTGTAATTCCCATTGAGATCATAATATTCTGACTAGGAAACTGGTTAGAATTTACTGAACCAAGTTAAGCAGTTAGAATTACTGATTGCACATTATTCAGAATTTTCTTGCCTGAAATTACTGAAGTTCCTGCAGGATGATAGACTCCAAATATACTTCAATGCATCTGCACAAAAGGCAATAAGCTGTATCATTAGAGAAAGGATACATGCCCACATATAATAGCAGTGCACACCTGTTGTTCCTGTACATTAGGCATAAATGCAAATACAATTTAATGGAATATAATATCATAATGAAACTCAGTTTCCACCGATGACGCATTATGAGCGAAATAGTTCTACATTTCAACCTTGGCTTTCCGATCCATTGTGCAGTGTGACATTCATGCAGTGGCTATGCATGCGGAGTCAAAGCTGTCAAACTATTGAATACAAACGATACTCCTCATCCCTCATAATAGGTGCATTGGAGGTTCGATGACAGTGCTGTTGTCAGTCAATCGAACTTGTGCTTTATCAGAGGCACAGCTTCTCATCATCAACTTCAAGGTGCAACTTCCATTTTCATCGTGCGCAATTTTCTTCCTAGGTTTTGTAACAAAGTTCGTCTGATGGAGACACTCCCATTATAATGCTTATTAGAGGGAGAAAAAGTTGAGGTCGGTCACTCTTTGGATATTTTTGTTGTTTTTTATTTATTTAAAGGATTAATCACTGAAAACAATTGTTAGTAGACTCCAGCGCCCTATAATTTTACGATGGGGTGTTTGCAGTCATCTGAGAAGGAGAGTTCAGCACCAGCTGGTAATTTGAATGATGAAGCACCAAAGAAGGTGGATCCAAGACTACCATTTGAAACTTACAGACAACTGTTCAACTTTAAGAATTCTTGGAAAGTGGTGTCCAGGAAATTAGAGGATGTTGCAAAGGATAACCTGAGGAGGTAAGAGGAAACATTTTTAAAAAAAAACGTCCTACTTTTCTAATAATAAATTATTGTTTAAAGTTTGGTATGCCTACACCAAAGAGAAGTGGGATCGTATCGGCTATACAGTTAAAATGTAATTTCACTTCATTAAGGAATTATATTGTGGTAAAAGGAGATTAAGATAGGTGGATGTTCTGCTAAGGTTGAGTTTTGATTAAGGGATAAGTCTAATCAGTAATAGCCTTCAGGGTATGTGTGCCATGAGGCTTGTTAACAGTGACAACTCCAAATTAACCCATGAAGCATAAAATAATGATGTATCCAGAAACATCCATCAATTTTCCATGTATTTTCAAATATTTTACTTAAAATGCAAATAAAAAGAAAGGTATAAAATGATAAAGCTTGGGTCTTTCACTAGTGTTCAGTATTGTTATTCTAATTTTATTTAATCAAAAATATATGCTGTTGTGACACCTGTTGAATTTTTAATGCTTACTTTTGGACCACATAAAATTCAACACTACAGTTCTAAATATTTTCAAAGTGAATGACATTTTGCAAACATTTTGGCTTAATTTCTCAGCAAACGGTTTTGTGAATACAATAGAAATTAGTTAAAAATGTAACATTGACTCAATAATCACAACAGTGTCACACTTACATGACTGGTCGTGGGAAGAGAAGTTTTCACACAGATCTACAGATTTTGTTGTTCTGCTTTTGGCAGATTGAGTTATTGTTGGACAAGTGTTTAAATAACAACTGCCATTGCTCTCTGTTTTCAGTTTGTTTACAGATATTCTGTTTTGAGCTTATTAAATAAATGTGAAATAAATTATTGAAAACCCGTGTTGACAAATGTTGGATCACACAACGATAGAACAATACTCTGACATGTGTCCAGTCCTTGTGCTAAAATAAAACATCGTTCAAAATGTTTCTCGTAGGTTTCTCAAACAACATCCAGAGCATAAAGCTCTGCACAAAGACCTTGCCAAATTCGCAGACGATGACGACAAGATGTACGACAGTCCAGCCTTTGAGAATTCTGCCATGTCAGTGTTCAATACATTTGATATGGCAATAGATAAAATGGACAAAAATGTGGATGAAACTATATCTACCCTTCAAAGAGCCGGTAGGATGCACGTGAAACTCAAGAACTTTGATACAGCGTACTTTAAGGCAAGTCTATTTAAGTTCTATTTTACGTAGTATTTACGATAAAATTACATATATATCAAAATGCTGTAAACCGTTTGACATGTGTTCAGTAGCAAAAAATGATTGTCAGGAGAGTGTCATATTCTCTATCAGTTTCATGACCAGTGATTCTGTATAATTTACTGTGAAAATGAAAGAAATCTAGCATAAATACTCAAACGGTATATTTAAATTCCATATTCTATTTTAGAACACAAAGTGTATGTTTTCAAAAAGACACAAATACTGATTTACACAAATAAAAACTACATTCCATCTGCCGATTTGGTTTTTGGGTGTGGTTTTTGGGAAGCTGATCTGTGTATGTACATGAATTCTCCTAAAGCGGCTGCAATCAATATTAATACCTGTTGAAGTACACTGAAGGTCGATCCACTGTGTACTCCAGAATTTCTCTTTCAAAATCATACCTTGAATCACTCGAGTTTTAGTCTTTCGATACAACATTTTCTTCAGAACAAACTGTCTGGGCAATTTGGAGCCAATTAGTGAATTAGTGTCACCCTCCCTCAGGTGTCTAATTACTGACATGACACACAACAAGACAGCCTTTCAGTAGGAGGCATACCGCCGTCGCTTCATCGTTCATAAGCGTTGGGTTATATTCAAATGGAACTATGTGACTTTGTGTCTGACTCAAGTTGATGGCTTCATGCCCATTAGCTTAAAACAGTTGAAATGTGTAATATTTGTTCTATCTAGTATATATTTACTAATTACACCTAGAGTATATGCTTGTTTTAGGGTCAAATATTAAAAATATTACTTCTAAATGCAAGATATTACAGATATTCAGGAAAATATGTAAAAATAGTGAAATAAAGTTGGTGCTTTGTATCACAAATTGCTAACTCCATGACTCCATGTAAAAATATTATCCAAGGAAAGTAAAACCACACAATTAACTTGTGCTGGGCACAAGATACAAATTTTTGTTTTATTACAAATGGGACTTTTTGCATCACAAATCAAAATTTCTAAGTAGATAGCAGCATCAAACTGAAAAATAGTGAAAACAAATAATTTGTAATTTACAACTCATAAAACAACATTTAAATTGCAAAGAAAAGTTAAACATGTTTACATATACACTTGACCACCTGCAATATCTCACATTTAGAAGTTTACCCATTTGACACCAAAACAAGCAGACATTTTGGTGTGTTTTGTAAACATGGCAAATGCCACCTATTTTCAACCAATCGGCATGAAGTCACCAACTTGTGCCTAGAAAACAAGACATTCATTCAATTTAAATGTAACCCTTGATCAGGGATGGTTGAATTTTGTTAGGGGAGTGGGCAAGCCCAGCCTCAGGGACGGGCCTCGGATTAGGGTGGGTTGAGGAGGGCCCTCTCTTATTGTTTCACGGGATAGTTTGCCATGCAACATGGGATAGACACCCTCTGTGAACAGATTAAAAGCCACAACTGAAAACATTACCTTCCCTCAAACTCTGTGTTGGGGCGGCTAAGAATAAAAGTCTCAATTTTACTCATTTGATTTTGGAAACAAAACCAGTGAAGAACCAAGTCGAAACGATTGCTCTTCAAACCGAATATCTTCGAGGAATTAAATGTATATCGGATTTGATACAAATAATTTTAGAGCTACAGCTTTTCACCCAAGATTACTTGGAACTTGCAACCTCACGTCACAACTACTTTATTCCAGACACACCCGTTTTGCATGACCATATGTCTCCATGGGAGAACTTTAACATGAGGTGATGCTCACTTGTTTACCAATTACCTTGATTGCGCGACCTCACTATATCTAGTAAAGCATTTGGCCTTACTTCGCAGAAAACGCACCAGAAGAGTGGTCGTTTTTCGAAAGAGATTTTGGAATTGATGTACATGTAGTTTCCACTGGAAAATATTCAATTGATAAAGTTTCACCCAATTTCGTAACATGTATTTGGACTTGGGGTCGACCACATAATTCATCAACAGGAAACCGATGGAGTAAAAGACAAATTTAATATAGATCTAAATGTGGAAGCTTCCTTGATTCATTAACTCCATGCTTAACAAAGGAGACACATATGAATGCAGCACGTTTTCAAAGTGGACTTCGATGTAGTTGAGGTTTTTCTAAATTATATACATATACAAGTTGGCAGCGTTACCAACAAAGGCTCACATGGGAAGAGTTGATATTTGGTTGATCAGTAAAAAATGGCCTCCAGTGGAATAGAATCCAGGACCTCTTGTGATCTGCTCTGATGTTTATCCAATTGTGCTAACCAGACGCCTCTGAACTGAGCTTTGTCACTTCACTCTTTGGACTTGGATCATTTCTAGAATCAATAGAACACGCCTTTTAAAGCGCTTAAATATTTATACTGACAACCAAATATCAACTTAGCACAGATATCAAGGCATCTGAGTAGATCACAAGAGGTTCTGGGTTCTATCCCTATAGGAGGCAATTTTGTTTCGGTGTTCAAATAGTCCACAGGTTTTTCTGATCTCAAAACAGATCTCTATGGCTCTCATTGTAAACCTGAGTTGCCTCTGTAAGCTAAGAAAGAATGTGAGGCATTCAGTAATAGTAATGTATTTGTAACAAAAATAAATTATAAGGAGTAATATAATTTACGTATCGGTATTTTCTACGTAATGTTAAGGGCATTTTGTCAGGGTCCACTGTTGCTAGACAAGGCAATCGAGTTTTTCTATATTTCGTAATTTCTGCCAAACCATGGCAGAATCCTGCCAGCATTGACATACACTGGGTCGCAACCATTGAATGTCAGTGCTGGCAGAATTCTGCCAGGATTTGGCAGAACATTGGGTTATATATGAAAACTCCAATATCATACTGTTCAAGTAAATTCAACGCCGTCAAGCTGAAGGTAAATTCTTTTTCAAAGCTACTTCGGCATTGGATCTGGATGGAAACACAGAGTTGTACTTTCATTGCCCTAGACATCTAAACGTTCTGATTGTGTCCCTGCAATAAATGAAACCCAGTACTTATTTGATAGTAATATTTCACCCTTTTAGATAGGGAAATGCTAAAGTATATTGAAAGAGAAAGAAGTGAATTTTATCATCAATATTATCTGACATTTTAGGGTTTTATTATTAAAATATACATTCTCAGAATTAGATTCTTTTTTCTCAATTCAGATTGATAAAAAGCAGTATGCAAGTACTTCTAATCTCATAAATATATGCACAGAAAAATGTTGGTAATAAGACATTTTGACAAGTTTGTTCAGGAAATATATGCAAAGTAAAGTAAGGCTATGTAATTGTTTAATTCTTTAATGGAAGTAGTTGAGTTTTTAGAAAAAGAATTAAATAAAGGTTATTAACTGAGGCAGAGGAAAGTTATCATCTCCTTGATCCTACTACATCAAGCAAATAATTCAGCTGAGTTTTTCTTATTTTGAATCTGTTAATTCAGCTAATTAGGTCGCAAAATAATTCAAATATCTGAGGGATTTGATGTTGCAACCTCTTCATCATGAACCTTTGGTCACAGCCTTCATGCTGTAGAGGTAGCTGTGGTGACTCCGAAGGATTTTAAATAACTTTTAGTCATGGTTCTCTGGTTCTATTTAAATTCACCTATGATCTAATTTATGAATGTTTGTGGTGGAAGACACTAAAGCTTACTTGAAGTGGCATGTTATCTCGATCAGTTTGAAGTTATGTGTAAAATTTTGAGTTGAATGTTTTTCTTTTTCTTCATTTGTAAAAGATAGGGTCTTCGACTTCTAATCTGAAACTAATTATTGTAGGATATGGAAGAAGCTTTTATTGGAGCAGCTAGAGAAGTGCTGGGAGAGAGATTTACCGAGACGGCAGAGAATAATTTCAGATTGTGCTACCAGTTTGCATGTGACCAAATGATTGAAGGATACAACAAATCGGCTGGAAAGCAAGGTGCTACACAGAGCAACCGAGTGTAAAGACAAAAAAATTGTCTAAAAGAATGGGAACTGATAAGATAGGTACGATAAGTTTTGCGTATTTCCTATGTTTTAGCAGAATTCCATACGTAATAGTAATAGTTCGTGAATAAAAACTTTTTTCTTAATACTGTGTCAATGTTGATGCCAATGGTAATATGAGATATTATCTTATTAATACGCATTTAACCTGTGCACATAAAATAAGAATTTTGAATTTTTGAATTCACGTGTAAGACGAGAGAAATATTGCTTAAGTTTAACATTATCAAACAAGTTTGTAAATACCAACATATTCACACGTGTAAACATATTTGTACATCTTGTACCAATTTTCGTACACCGAGTTCTCAAGCTATTTTTGGAGAGACTTTTGGGTCTGATCAATATTCTTCTTTCTGAGAAATCAAATATTTACTGAAAGAATGTTGTTAAGATACATTTTTCCTGTACGTACAAGTACGAAGATTATTATGACATTCAATTTAGTCTCAAAATTAATTCAAGCGTAGAAAATCCCACTTTACCCAGGTCTTTCCGCGGGGGCTGCTTGGGAATCGCTGTATGATGATGGATGGTCACTTATTTATCAATACACTACGAGAAAACTAACTAATTGTCTATTGATGATATTCAGAAAAGCATAAAGGATTTATTTACACTTATATCTAAGCAGTGCATTATATTTATGTGCGGTAGAAAGACACTGTTCGCAAAAGCGAAAGGTAGAGGTTTGCATGTGTGATGGCAGGGCAAATAGACCAGGAAAACCGATGAAACATTTGACATCAGTTTCAATGTCTTGCTGTATTAATATTTTATCAATGTTAATCTCTCACATCATAATATATTGTACACTTTTATAGGATGCAAGGTTCAAGGCTGATGGGTAAATGGTCCCTTAATTTATGGGACCTGATGTAGAACACAAACAAATAATGTTACACATGTTCACTCCGTGCCTCTTCGTGTACAAAAACATTTTAATAAAAATACACTTCAAGTTCGAGTGAAATCTTTGTTCAGTTCAAATTATGGGAAGAAAATTAATATCAAGTTTGTTTACTCTCAAAAAGGGTTGAAATTACAGTACCATAATGCTAGTTTTGGTTTAAGGGATGCCTTACCCAGTCCATTGTCCTTTACAACGGCTGGCAAAATGTTTTGGTCTGTTTTCACTTTTGACTGAAGATTCAGTGCTGAAGAAAAACATAATGAAGGTATCTTTTTTGTTTAGAAATTCATGCAATGAATAACGCAAAGTCTCGAAACTGCACAGTTTGCGCTTTTAATCATTATACTTTAGGGCCCTTCCGACTTTTGACAGTAGGTGAGGAAATTGTAAATATGAAATATAAGAAAATAGTGTTGAGGAAAATCCATATATTATGAGCCACAAGGGCTTATTGCACAGCCCGGATTCCAAACAAGGTATTGATTACATTGCGAGTTTATTTTTCTTCGGTTTAAAGTTTAATGTGACAAATGTAAGCATAGCTGCAGTGATGCGATTACCGAACTAATTGGAACTGTTGCAAAAAATTGGGAAAAGAAAGAACATACTTAAGCATTGTTCATTGATTTGTCAAAAGCCTTTGATACCCTGGATCATAACATATTATTCCATAAAATAGAAAAATATGGTATTAGGGGTAATGCTCTAAATTGGTTTAAAAGTTACTTAAAGGAAAGAATGCCGTCCGTAAAATATAAAACAAAATCAACAGGTACCCACCATATCTCTGACAAGTACAATGTAGAGTTTGGAAGTCCTCAGGGCTCTATTTTAGCACCCCTAATATTTCTTATTTTTTGTAATGATTTACATACTTTCTTACAATGGATGCGGATGACACAACCATATATAGAAGTCATCGTGATATCTTGTACCTCCAATGGATGATGAATGAAGACCTGAAAATTGTTCATGACTGGTTTCAAGCCAACAAATTAACTATGAACCTAAGCAAAACAGTGTGTATGTTATTCTCAGTAGGAAAAAGGTAATCAACATCGATTTGAACATAGATGGAACAGTCATACCTCAGATACCAAATACTAAATTTCTTGGAGTATGGATAGATAATAAATTAAATTGGAATGAGCACTATTCCAAATTAATCACTACCTTGAAAAGAAATTCAGCCCTATTATGCAATGCTAACAGTCTATTAAGTACATTTGCATTAAAAGCATTATACTATGCCCAGATCTTTAGTCATTTGGTATATGGTATTGGATTATAGTCCAATCATCTGTCTGCGTCTAAGATTACGAAGCTCCAGAAAATACAAAATAAATGTATAGGGTACATTCAAAAGAAAAAGCAAATTGGAAATACTAATTATAAGTCCCTAAAGATCCTAAACATTTCGTCGATAATTAAATTAGAAAATCTTAAATTTGATTATAAGTATTACAACAACTTATTACCTGTTGAGATTCAAAAAAGTGTGTCTACTGACCAATTTGGTAAAACATTACACAAAACTCATAATTATGGGACAAGAGGCAGAAATCTACTGAATGTACCTGTAACTTTTGGAAATTACTACTTAAATAGCATTTTATGTAAAGGAGTGTGTGAATACAATAAATTAAAGGGTGAAACACTGAAGTCAAAATGCTTAGCAGGTTTCATCAGATCATGTAAAAACCAGTTACTTGAAAATCATGAAAGGGCGTAAAAGGTCAAGCAATCAATAATAATGAAAGGGCGAAACAAACAGTTTTTATTTCATGAAAGGGTTAAACGTGTGAATCTTATCACTAAAGGGAGAAACCTATTTGAAGCTTGTAAGATTAGAACATTTTTTATGTACAGTAATAATATTAGTTGAAATGACAAAATGTGATAACTTGAAACACTGCCTCGTTTTCAATATTGACCTACTTTCTTTCATGCCACTTGCATTTAAAACCACGAACCATCAAGATCAACAAAGGTCAAGAAAATGGCTTCACCAGAAGATGATCCCATTGTAGCGGACTTAATATCCATCATATCCCGCTTCCTGTACAGGAGATATATCCAGTACATATCTAAAAGCGATGTGCTGACTGAGGAAGAGTTTCAACGAATGGAGCTTAGTGCAAGGTATTGGATTGATAAATGCAAATGTTACAAAAAATGCAGCCTCTCTGTTTGAATTATTCGGATCTTTCTCTAACGAGAATGCTTACGCAGTAAGACAGGATATTGCTAAACGAGTCGAACTTGAAAGTGTGTTGTATGCATCAGTAGGGCAAGTAGTCTTAGGGATGTGTAAAATTTCCCTGGAGACATGGTGCAATGAAATTAGAGACACCAACCCGTTCCCTGATGAAACATGCATTTATGCCATCAGTAGAACTTTTAATAGACACACCCTAGTTTTGTGTAGAACCCGTTACTGGACCACTTTGGAAGCATCCACCCCACTCACCAAAGAGGAGCTATTTCAAGCATGTCACATCCATCTAATCTATCTCAGTTGTGGCCTATTCAGTGAGCTCAAGTTGAAACCATTTAGTGGTGAAGTACCTAATCCGGTGACCCTATCATCTGAACTGCTTGAACTTCCAACTATAGGTGGAAAAGGAAGAACAAGGAAAAACCTGCTGAATCTAGGTCTAAACCTCACTAGTAAACAGCTAGTTGAAAGTCAGGCTGAGGAGGAGCCCATACAGGAAATATCTCATGTTGATGTTGATCTAACAGACACTACAAAACACAAGCAGGCACATCATGTGGTGGATTTCTACCCACCCAGTATGGATCACAGCTATGCAGCAATGATGGATAAACCCAAGTCAAAAATAAATAACATCCAAGACGAATCAATCACCATTCCGGAGAATACCCAAAGTGTTGATGTAGAAAGAAATGATGCCGAGAATGACGAACTTATTGAAATCCCAAAGGACTTTTGGCTACACCCTATCTTATGTGCTAAATATACAGAGCAACAAACAACCAAGACAGATGTCACAAAAGGGGAAAACAGTCCCCCAGACCAGAACGACATGAAAGGGAGTAACAGCAAAAATGAGCCTAACAAAGAAATCGTGAAAGGGGGTAACAAACAGAAGAATGCTGATATTGTGCACAAAATAGAGAAGATGTTCGAAGACAGTGCATGACAAAATAAGTGCTATGTGCCCCTGGAATGTCTTCAAGTGGATATTATCAAATCCTTTTGCCCTTCTCAATGAAGTCCATCGATAGACCCGTATTCGAGTTTAGAGGACATTGGGGAAGGCAGTGATACAGAAAATGATCCAGGTAAATCTTGGAATAAACTTTGTAAGCAACAAACAATAGACAACGTAATGGAGCCGGAACAGTACCCCCTGTAGTTCATTCGCACACCCAGTATTTTATGAGGGAGCGGTGAGAGAAAAAACGAATGTCTACTCGCCCTCAGAGAAGTGTGGTTGCTGTTAATTATGCTGAGCTAGCTGGCGAGGACTCTGAGCTAGAAACACCCACAAAAAAATTGGATAAACCTAAAGTACATAAGGAACCTTTGTCGGCTAGAATTGCAGCACAAAGGCTTATTGATGAGCACGACAAACCTAAACATTGGCCCTCCAGGCCTGTCTTACCCACACATAAAAGATTCTTTCGTAAAGACCCAATTAAGGCCAAACCCCCACTTAGAAGACAGCCTGCAGTCAAAGAGGAACCAGTACCAGTACCAGACCAAGCAGACAACATTGATGTTAAACCAAGTACCAGTGCAGCTAACATCAATACACCAGCAGCACCTGCAGCTCCAAAAGGTACTTTCAAAACCACCCAACAAAGTCTAAAGAAACACAAAGAAGAGAGGTATTTCAAATGTCCGAACTGCAGGATCCACAAGTCAAGTGTGATGAAACTTAATGATCACTATAAGAGAAGGCATCCAGTCCTAAAATGCAACAAATGCACCATGACATTTACCACCCCATCAGGACCATCCTGTCATCAATACGCACATGCAGCCCCAAGGTATCCGTGTACAGATTATGATAAGAGTTTTTTCTTTAGCTCAGAACTTAAAGTACACCGGTCCACACATCTTAAAATCAAAGCACATGTCTGTAACCAGGGAAACTGCAATAGCAGCTTCATGAACAAACCGGACCTGTTAAAACATGTCTGGGAACACGATGCTGAGCCATTACATTGTGACTCCTGCGATTACTCAACCAAGAATCCGAGATTGCTGAAAAGCCACGCAGCTGTACACAGCAATGAGAAGCCTCACAAATGTGAACATTGTGGAGAGGCCTACAGGTATCAGATGCAGGTACAAAGACACAATTAAACTGCAACAAGAAACCAAATAGAAGTGACTCTCCGGACTATTAGAAACATTAAATGGAGAAACATGAACACAATTAGATGTTACGTGGTACTTAAAAATAAGTGTGGATGTCAGGATGCCGTTGCGCTATTATTTTTCAGTTTATCATAAAATTTGGCGATAAGGATATAGTTGAATTTCAAAAGTTTGAGTTTGGTTGTTCCTTTTTGTGCCATTTGATATCAGTTTTGTGTCGTTAGTTGCAGAGACTGCAAAGGTTATATGGTATATTTTCTTCTAATAGCAAATAAGCTTCAATGCATGTAGGTATCGATGAGCGAACGAAAGGGTGTAACATATTAATAATGCTTTGTGGTAGTTGTCATTGAAGTCTTTTTCACAACTGAATGGAGTTGTTGCTTCCTGTAAAGTGTAAATATGTTACCAAAACTTGTTTTGAGGAACTAATGCTACAATGATTGATAGTGTAAATAATAAGAAGTTGTTTTGTTATCATTTAATCATTTATTGAGTCGCAAAACATAAAAGGGAATAACATTAGCACGAAAGGAGGTAACAGGAGACGAATCTATCATGAAAAGGCGTAACTTGTATATAAGTTTGATGTTTCGTATGGACTTTGTTGTGTAATTACGTTATTGTCTAGTAATTGGGTAACCAGCATTTTTTGTTAAAAAGATGTCCGGTCAACTCTGACCTTGGCTATCCATCTCTCTAACATTGTAAAAGTTTTATAAAACCGATATAAACACAAGTGTGTAATGTATACGAAAGAGAGAAAATAAATTATTATTATTATTATTATTATTATTATTAAATGAAAATTTAGATATTGATCATACACCACTAGAAATTTAAAAATTAAAAACCTTGTCATATAAAATATTTGAATTCCTTTTCGGTGTAACATTTTCGGACACCCCCCATGTAATTAGCCCAATCAGGCTTTCCTAGATCGGGTTAAATATGTATATTAACCTGGGGGTGGGGGGGGGGGGGTTCTGAGATCACCTACCAGGTGTGTACAACAACCCCTCCATCAAAAATAACATTTTTTAAAAAAATATTTCAGCCAATCAAAATCATTTATGATAAACAGTAGTTTTACATTAAAATGAAATCTTTTTTACAGGATTGTGGTTACAGGATGGTTACAGGATTTTACAGGAATGTGTAAATTATGGGAAATTTACAGGATTATATGTGCACATTTACAGGATGGTTACAGGAATATGTAAATTACAGGAAAGTTTCAGGATTATATGTGTAAATTTACAGGATAGTTACAGGATTTTACAGGAATATGTAAATTATGGAAAATTTACAGGATCATATATCTATATTTGCAGGATAGTTACAGGATTTTAGAGGGTTGTGTAAATTATGGGAATTTTACAAGATCATGTGTATATTTACAGGACTTTATGGTCATTTACTGAATTCACACAACAGGATTCATTTATGTTTTGAAAGTTTTAGTTACAGGATTTCGTAAATTATAGGAATTTTACAGGATCATCATAACTATAAGCTACATAAATCCACTTCCACATCACAAATTATCTGCATAGTTAATGACAGGGGGTTGTGGTACACAGGTGGGAGTTGCACATCATGGCTTTGTGCAACCCGGGGGGGGGGGCGTTCTGAGGTCGAGTAAATTGTGAACCATAACCCCGACGGGGCTAATTACAAGGGCGTGTCCGAAAATGGTACACCGGACATAAGACCTTGATTTGAATCCCACGTGAAAATAAAAGTTCATTATTATTCATGAAGCCAGATCAGCACCATTCGAGGTTTTCCGAAATAGATTGTTTTAGACTTTATATGGGTCAATTTTTCTGAAGTTAAAGCTTGCATTGAAAAGGTAAGAAAGACCCAAAACACTTAAAACATTTGATATCAAATTAAATGACTAATATAAATTTTAAGCGCAGTCAAATCAAAACAAGGAAAATTCAATGTTCGATAAAAATAGATTACATTTCTATTTTCACATGTCAGTACAGAAAATTAGATGCCACCATTTCCTAACATGTTTGATTAGAAATATAAACTAGATTTTGCAACAGAGGCTGATGGTTTTGTAACAAAGAATCGCAAACAACCTCTCCCACCAAAAAAACCGGAAGGATCCACTTTGAACCTATTACTGGAGCATCACTCGAGTTTTCCCCAAAATGGATCATTCTGCTAGAATTGTGGATCATTCTGCCAGAATTGTATTGGTTCAATATACTATTGGATCAGTTGTTGGATTAAAGATTTGCCAAGGATTTGGCAATGATTTCACAAGGCTTTGGTAAAATAATATTGAAAACATGAAAATTATTTATCAAAATAGTATTAAATGTATTGTAAAATTTTATCAAATATTTGGTTTTATTTAACCATAAATTTTAATGGCACCATAGGTGATCCCTTGCCTGCTTTTCTAGGCAATGAGTAAGATGTTGGTCATAAAAACACAGTCAACACCTACTTGTTTTACCAAGTGTGCAAGGTGCATGACA
>JBCAUG010491203.1:0-15317 GCA_038406175.1 Haplosyllis leylae
CAAACAGAACTATTTTATCATTTATCCCAATATTTTCTTTTTACCTCCCGCGTACGGAGTACGACGGGAAGGTAATGTTTTCACAGGTGTGTGTTCGTTTATGGGGGGGGGTGTTACCCTGGTACCCCCCCAAGCCAGGGATGGGGTACCCCTGGCAAGGGATGGGGTTCCTCCCCAGCCATGGATGGGGTACCCCCCAGCCAGGGATGAGTAACCCCAGCAAGGGATTGAGTACCCCCCAGTCAGGGATGGGGTACCCCCACCAACAGATGGGGTACCCCCACCCCCAGCCAGGGATGAAGTACCTCCCTGGCAAGGAATGGGGTACCTCCCTGGCCATGGATGGGGTACCCCCAGCAAGGGATTGTGTGCCCCCCAGCCAGGGATGGGTTACCCCCACCCACAGATGGGGTACCCTCTGGCCATGCATGGGGTACCCCCCCCCTGGCCAGGGATGGGGTACCCCCCAGATAGGACAGCTGAGCGTGCACTACTACGCGGCGGGCGGTATGCCTCTTGCCTTCACGCAGGAGGACTTTCTTGTTCTTTTTACATATTATTGCTTTTGTCTTCACTAATGTGAATTATTGCCATTCAGGAAAAGGCATTGATTGTGGCTGGGTTACGTTCACTATTAGCGTCTGCGTTTGCGTCTACTTCAGCGGTAATTCTTGTCGGACTGGCAACCATCACCCATGAAGGTTGCCGGTCCGACATTTCTGATCTTTCTCACACATGTGAAAAAATGGAACCAGAGAACTGCACTGAATCCATCTGTTTGCGTAAAATGCAAACGCCAATTGTAAAAGGGCCCTTGGTGTACGTCTATGCAGAACGCACACCGTTCACAATGACTTGATTTACACAACATTAATCGAAATGAAACATCTGACATCTCTTTGGCGCAATTTTGCATTGCAGTCCTTACCCTTTCTAATTTTTTTTCACACAGTGCTCAGAACTTCCAATCATTTCAAGGAATAACGATATGGCACGTCCAGATTAAGCTCTACTTGTCGGTTCTTTTCTTTTGTGCACTGTCACACAAAATACACACAAACATATATACCACGCGAATGTATCGAAACACGCATACGGTTTTTAGTGCTGCATAATAAACATATAAACCCATGGTGATGTTGCATGAGTAGATGGAACAGATCATGGCAGAAAATGCTAAAGGAGAGCTGTCCTGTTTTTTGTTTGGAGAATTTCCTGACAGTAAAATAGTACTGATGACCTTATCAATAGTGTATGCATGTTATCCTATGACTCAAGACTTTCCCAAATTCGACACAAATCAGAACAATTTTACAACAGCAATGTGGCAAAGATGACTGGACAACACTCAATCTTTTTTATGTGGAAGACTAATGCTACCAGGCCAACTGCGCTTGCCTGTCTTTCCATTCCTTTATTCTCTTAGCTAGACAACACGCAAACACTATTCCAAATATCTGTAAATTACAAAAGAGAAAATTATACTTTTACATTTAAAATATACACATAGTTTAGCAAAACAAAATTAATATATACAAGATTATCTGTGTTACTTTTCCGGCAACAGATCCATTCACAGGAATAGTAATAGGGTAGGTATCTACTGCATGAACTACACTGATTAGAAGATACCCACCCAGACATAGTGATAAAAGATAAAAAAATTTGCTTCGTCTGGGGATCTTCCCCAGTAACCATTCCACTTTGGGATAATTGAATTTAGAAAAATCATTTGTTAGCGAAAACTAAATTGTGCCCGTTTCTTTCAAAGTATAATTGGAACAGTAAATTGTACACACAAGACGTAAGCTGCAAAATTTAAAGAAACCTTTTTTGCAATTTGTTTTTTTAATTACATTTCTCAAAAAGAAAAAAAATACCTGGAGGCAACATACTCCTAACCCAACAGCGCCTAGAATAATCAGATGGTGTTTCAAATAAATCTCCAATTTGTGGATACATCCCTGAAATGAAGAATAATAAAACACTTTGTAACATGTAAAGAATCAAACCACCTCGAGTATGCCTTGAGAAAAACGAGTTTTGAAAACACGCAAACTTGAATAACAAGGTTTCCACTTTCTAGTGAGATCTCAATTGTTTGATACTTCTCTGCCGGACCATTATTTCTCCAACGAAAATATTTCCTTCAAAACTGATTCCAACTTCATATTCTGATATCACAAAGTTGCAAGTAAAACATTCAGAGTAAAACTGAGAAACAATCAATGAAAGGAAGTTCTTATTGGGTAGAGCTTAGACTTGACCCTAGCACGCAAAAGTAAAGTTACTCAGATAGTGTCTGGATCATCTAAAATCACCCAAATTTTTTATTTTACACCATTTGTCTAACTCTATTATTTATGGAACTAGAATCATTTCTGTGGTTGTGAAATGTACAGAAATGTAGCAAAAATTAGTTTTGAATGGCCATCACTCCCACAGAAAAAATTTCCCGGGCCTCCAATGTTGGCCAACAGATTCTTCAATTAATTAAGTAATGAAATGCAGTTTTTGACTGCGGGGGGGGGGGGCGGGTAAAAAAATTCAAATTTGCTGAGAATGTCCGGAAAGACATTTTGATTTCGGAATTTTTGGGATCTGACAAATACTTTGTAACTATCCACAAGCAACCAATCATACAGACACACAGATAGATGATGTACTGAGAAGATAAAAGTCGCTCTGTTCTTTGGTGATGGCGCGACTGAAAAGAAAACTTTGATTCCTAGAATATATTATTCTAATTTATCAACTTTGCTTTCTAATTTTAAAATTTTTCGGTTCATATGTTCAGATATAGAATGATTTAATGTGTCAAATAAACTGGTGTAAAGTTTGAGAAACTCCGCCTCCCGGTTTTCGTACGCCCCGTCTGGTCTGTGAGAATGATTTTCTGAGTTCGTAAGCCCTGGGGGGTGTTCCATATTCAATGTGATGATTTCAGAACCCCACCCCTAATAGAATTTGCAAAGCCACCCATAAATTTTCTGTAAATTCCTGCCAATTGTCGGTGCTGTGATAGGATACTGCATTTCCCACATGGTACCAGATGAAATTTTAGACATTTTTCACGATTACAGACTACTTTTTATATTTGCGGACTACTTTTGTTACAGACCACTTCATATTTACAGACAACTTCGAATCTGCAACTGACATTTTTGAAAAACTCATCTATAAATTTGAAGTAGTTTGTAAATATGAAGTTGTCTGAAACAAAAGTAGTCTTTAAACACCAAAAGTAGTCTGTAAATACCAACAAATATCTGTAAAAGTAGTCTGTAAATATCAAAAGTAGTCTGTAAATGTAAAAAACATCAGTAAAGGTCTCTAAATATGAAAAATGTCTGTAATCGTTTATCAGCCACCATGTGAGAAATGCAGTATCCTCTCACAATACCAATAATTGGCGGCAATTTAGGGATGATTGGCAGGAATTTAGGGGTAGGTTTGCTAGTCCAGCAGCGGGTTTCTGAAATCTGATTTCGCAAACCCGGGTGCGGAAGGTCACCTACCAACTGGCCAGTGGGGAGGTGCGGGTTATACATCTGGACTGGTTTTTCCACTGATCCTTCCTTCCTGATCCTCCGGTAGGGGAGTTGGCCACCTACCTACCTGGCCAGGGGTGAGGGGTGGGTCATTTACCTCCATGGCTAGGGCAGGGGTGTGGGGGGAGGGCAGGGCAAGGGGTGGGACAGGGTCAGGTCATCTACCTGGCTTGGCGTCACCTACCTACCTGGTCGGGGGTAGGGTGTGGACAGGTCAGCTGACTACCTGCCTGGTTGGGGGCAGGGGGTCACCCACCTACCTGCCTGGGGAGGGGAGGGGAGGGGCGAGCACCCCCATCTGAACAGAATGACAGATGCCTGTTACAATATTACCTTCCCTCGTACTACGTACGTGGTCGGTAAAAATCGAGATGATATGGACAGTTTTTTGTCTAAGATAATAAACGCCTGACGATAGCTGTTCAAGAAAACGAAGCTTTTACAAACTCGTTCACAGAAGAACGGGCAAAACATAATTTCTTTAGCAGGCGCATCGAAGAAAACGAAGAATGGAATTCCAGGTGTACCACTCAAGATTTAAATAACTTACGGATAGGAAGCCGCAATGGTAGACTAAGGATCGAATCTTACTCAACACTCTCTTGCACCAAACGTGGTGAGAGTGATAATAACATTAACACTTTTTGTACAAATTTCTGGCGCAATTCTACTACAAATATTTGAGAAAAATGTTGAGGAGATTTTGTCACTTGATCAGTTACCAAAATTGATCCACTCACAAGAACAAAAGCAAATTGTTACTTTATATGGGGACGCAATTCCGAGATTTCACGAAGTTCTTCAGTGAACTTCTATCACCTGGCAGTTTTTCCACAAAACAATGGTTTTGACGTGCCAATTTAATGATCAGTGATTGTAATATTGGCAGATTTAATGGATGAAACAGAGATTAAACGAATTCTTGTAGTCTAAGTATTTGCAGCCCACAGGCATATAGCTTCCTACCGAATAAATATGTCAGATGCGTCTAATCAAATGTGGTTACACACAATCCACGTTGGCGAAAAGTATAGCTAGATATCATCACAAATCTACCATAAATATCATTTATACACTTCTAAAATATAATAATTTGTAATTTTTCAGTTTAGTGGTGTAAAATTAAGCCTATCGTTCATCAAGACGACCTTGTCCTTGCCAAGTAACAATTGTAATATATTAGAGTTCAGTATTTGTTAAATGTCATTACAAAATATACAATACTTGCTGAGAATTATGCCATGTCTATCATAAAACAGGACAATTACAGGAAAACTGTCAGTAACTTCAGTACCTTTTCCAGGCTAAACAAGCACCTAACCATGATAACGTAACCATGATAAATATACCGATTACTGTGCAACTTATTACATCATCAGTTGTTTCGCTCCTTGCTGCAGATTACATGTATTTTCCTAATAAACCCTCATTCGAGTCAAACAGACCAATCAAAATTAACAAATTATAAATGATCCTCCATACTTAATCTAGTTCTTTGGAAAAAAAATAACGTAAGTTCCATAAAAGAAAGTACAAAATCACTACGCATAAGTGCCAATGATCCAATCTGCTGTCGTCGTATGCGTCGTCACTATTGATGCTAACTCCAATCTTCTTTAAATTTTACACTAATAAAAACACTTCATCAAAGTTCAGTACAGAGTTTATTAAACAAAATTAAGTGCTATACTTACATCATAATAGATATTGGATGGGTGACTTCTTGTAGCGCAATATGGTGATGGAGTTCTACAGCAGCTATCAGGTGTGGTGAGATTCATATTAGGATTCTGCTTTCTCCATTCTGACGCCCGCCAGTCCTCAAATCTTCCTGCTCCACAACAGGAAAACTGCAATAAAAATGATTTTCTTGCAAAAACCTGGAACGTTACATGCATACAAATTTGACTGAATTTAAATTATAAAAAAATACCTCTTGTTGCATCATATCTATGGCATTTGTAATTTCGTCATCCGCCATGTAATTTTGAAGCATTGTATTATTTAAACTTCTAACTAATTCATCATGAAGCTGAAACAAAAACAGCGAACCGTCACGCGGGCAGCATAAAAATGAGTGTTAACTGAACATGTTTGGATGTAAAACGAAGTTTTCGTATTGGAGGAATAAGAGTTCTTACTTACTGCCGCCTCATACATGTATGCTAAGACTCCTGCTATAGCCTCTAACAAGAATACTAGCAGCAGGAATGCAGCATACTGAAATGATGAAAGAAACTTGTTTAAATCTGAAGGCCAAAAGACAAAAATGTCTTACCGTCGAATGCCAACCGCCCGCTTGCGGTCTCTATCCCATGATTAAATGGAAGGGAGGTAGGGTGTCCCTGTCCCATGATGAAAAGGGACTGGACAGACCACACCTCACCCTGTGAACAGACAGACACTACTGAAAACATTACATTTCCGCAAACTATGTCCGCAGACGGTTATGGTTTGCTGCCTTAAAAATTAAAATTGCGTCGCTTCATGCAACGTTACAACGTGACCGAGGGATCACTTATGTTTGCCAGCATTGTGTCGCGGCCTATCTGATTGTGTGATATAGCTATCTAATTAATTGATTGATAGATAGATAGATACCTGGCTTGATAATTAAATAAATTGGAAAGAAATCTATGGGTAGATAGCGACATAGATAGCTAGCTAGATTGCCAGATTGTTATATATAGCTTGGTAGGTAGCTAAATTGATAGAAATATAGCCAGCTAGATAGACAGAAACATAGCCAGATGAATAGATGGCCAGATAGATTGCTTGACAGACAGACAGACAGATGTTCAAGCAAACGTACCAATACAAATTAATAATGAGCAGATTAGTCGCTAGTCAAACTGGCATTTGTAACTCTTGTCATTTACCATGCTGCATTGCATTGCCTACTTGACTTATCAGTTTCTTAGTCTTATTGTACTCTATCACTGTATTGATCTTAAGACCTAAAAGATGCTTTATCTGCGCAGTCAGGGCCTGCACCCTGATATTGAGACAAGTTACCGAGTTATTGCTATTGAAATGAAAGGATTTGGCCACATGGAAACTGTGCAGGATTTGTGATAAAGTTACACAAAGAAATCGTTACCGTCATGAGACAAAATCTGTTTTCTCTCCAAGCTCCACAGCAACCAAGAAAGCCTATCAAGATGATGAGTCCTCCTGTTCCTAGTAGCATGTATGTAGTGACTGCGTATGTGCCAGGTGGGTTGGTCAGCAGTACTACGTAGTGGTATTTGTCCCATACTGTCCAGATACCAATGGCCACAATTCCAAACCCTGTCAACTGCAATTAGAAACAACAATCATGGTGGTGAAATGTTTGGTCTGTTTCGAAAAGAAAACTCATTACAAGGCATGTAATGCCCTGCAGACAGCCATGAACAGCTACTCAGTTCGACACGTCAGTTCTGTTGTCTCACTAGTCCCTTAATCCTGTCTTCCTTCTGGTCACCTTCCACTGTCATATCTTTAATCAATCTGTTTTTTAAATCAATGTAACGATGCACGAAATGCATGGATTAGTTGACCCAGTGGTCCTCTTTACTCTTGGAGTCTCCATGTAACAATTTTCAACCAAAGAGAGCCTGTGTCTTTTAGAAGTGTTGCTCGGATGTCAGGTTTTTGCTTAGATGTCAGTCCTATATCGCTTCATTGCAATGCAGATGATTTTTTTTAAAAAAAAATTTCCCTGACTTTCTGCTAAAATTTTAAAATTCTGTGACTGGAAAACTCTCATTTTTCAAGGTTTTTCAGTGTCAGAGGGAACCCTGTAAATTACGAAATCAGATGGCGCGACACAATGCTGATAAGCATTCTTGTTGAGAACTTCCACAGACTACTGACAATTTCTGGTTCAACTTTCTTTGGATCGTTAGCTTCTTCCATAGAAATCTTATGTTGAATTTTTAGTTGACGTTATTTATAGTGCTCGACTATTTGTTGCGGGTGGCTGCAGGAAAAAGGATTTTATTTTTAATTGGAAAAACACACTGCATTTAACTGAACTTGAACGATGAAATTCTTTTACATTTAACTGAATTCTCAAGTAGCCCACTGTTAATACAGTCTAATGACTCGCTGTTCGCTTGGTTTCAGTCAAGAACATGCTTATCAGCTTGACCAGCTGCCCAATGGATTGGTCATCCATACCATAAATCACAGATTACCAGCTACGTTTCAACACTTGAAGGATCCAAAAATAACATGTACTTGATTATATTGATATCCATTGGAGATATGGAGATGTTGATGAGCAGTCTGTGATGATTGATGTACATCACACCAGCTCCTTCGGACTGCTGCAGGAATTTCATTGCTTAGACGAAATCTATTCCTTCAAAATGAAAGGCAACAATTTGGTTGATTTGAAAATTTTAAAATAGTTCTTACATGATCATTGTCGAATAAAGAACATGTTTACGTGGAGAATGTAATGAATCGATCATCACCAAATCATTGAACGATTGCAATATGTTCGGTACCCAGATTTTAAAACAGCCTGCAGACAGGAGTATTTGTGTATTTTCTTCCAACTGGTCGCCATACCATTACAGTCTACACTTTGCATGTTTTGCAAAATAAATTGGTGGCTTTCTCAATACATGTGCGTCCATAATCCTCTTGTAGGCTGCAGCATCTGTGGAGATCTTAGAACAATTCACGATTTACTTACAACTTGTTTGCGCAAATATCTTCAATATATCCAACATAAATGCATGTGGTGTAGACTGTACCTGGGCCTGTCTGGGGGGGAGGGGGCCCCTTTGTCCTGTCCCTGGTCCTGTCCAGGGGGGTCACCCCCTTGTCTTGTCTGGGGAATACCCCACCCCCCCACAGCCCAGAGCTGGCCTAGGGTACCCCCTCCAGACAGAGCCTAGACAGGATCTGGACAGGACTAGGGGATTGGGTGCAGTTCTTGCTGGCTACAAGTTTTAAGGTATTAAGATATTGATTATATCAATTGGAACATGGGTCCAGGACGTTTGATCAATCAGATCACACGATATCAATGTGTGATCGTTATTGCACACCCAGAATGTCGCGTGATCATAGTAATCTCTCCTCTTAATGGCACAGCAAATATTGATTTAGTATCATTTCCAGTTTCCCTCGAAACCAATTATGTTATGGTGCCTGATGAAGAAAAATACTTTCATTTGTCCATTTTTCATCCCTAACAGTAATTAAACAATAGATTTAACCTAATTACTAAACAATAAGTTAATAAAGCAAGTGGTTCTTCGGGAGAGTCTTTATTCTTTCACTTCATGTTTGTCCCTTTAATTAGGTTTCAATTCGTTCAGAAAACTTGAAAAAGCCAAGATAGTCCTGGTTTGCCCTCCTTCGCTGTGACAGATATGGTCCTCACTAGGGTCTGAGGATTCCGAGTACTTTCCGCCATTGTTACCGCCCACGTACCTAGTACGACGGGAGGTTATGTTTTCACAGATGTCTTTGCAACAAATAATAATAATAATAAAAGTTACCTTATAAAATACACATCTTAAATCAGTACACCATTCTAAAGTACGCAGGAAGTCAACGCACTAAGGCAACTATACCTGATTCTAATTTTGCACCAGATTTTCAGTTTTTCTAGAGAAAGGTTTTCAAGTTTACCAGCAAGCAAATCCACTCGTGATCAAAAGTATCATGAATACAAGTCAAACAAGGATCGTAAAACATCAAAAGTGAAACTTTTTCGAAGATTACATGTGTCATTGGAGGTTTGGTTCATCTCTAATTGGCTGGTGAATGTTGCTTAAAATTTTACAAATGTCTCATAACATTATTTTCTTAAAACAACTTGTCCACAAAGAAGTATTTTAATGGCATCATCCAACTCCATTCGCTAGGTGCTTTGTCAAGTTACCAGTTGAACAGCACTGAAAATCCTCTTTCCTGGAGTTAACAAGTAGACATATCTGGTTACATTGTTGTGGCTGACTTCAATATTATTCAAATCCTAAATTTTAAATCATTAAAAAATGAAATCTATCATAAGATTTTAGTCAGATTAAGATTTTAATCACTCCAGGTATGGTAAAGTAATGATTGGTTCCTTGAACTGAATCCGGAATAAATGGTAAACGTGCTTTGACATGAACACCAGATCTGCAGGCGAATCCAGGTCTTATGAACTCAATTACAACCGTAATGTATATTCAACCACTTACATATTACTTCTTGGGAGGTAGAAATATTTATTCCCACTTATGTATTTCTGCACCAATGTTGTCTGCTATGACCAAATTCTACGGAAACTACATGATCAATACAATCTTTTCATTAACAAGTATACTTACAATGGGTTATGCTGAAACATGTTCGTCAGGCATATTTTAGGGGAATATTTTTATTGAATGTTTCCACACCCGCGTCAATGAGAAAGTTTAATCGCCTTTAAAATTATGCTATCAATTCTATGTGAAATCCCAACCAAATTTTACTGAATAACATTTCCACTTTTTGTGGTAATTCTTTGTGTGTCAGAATTATTTCATGAACTGCAAGAAGGAGTTGCGCAAATTACCTGTATGATAGATTTCCTTGAAACATACTTGTGTCCAATTTCAACATTCAACCCAGTGTACAAGTGTAGTCTCCAACCCGCCTCCCCATTTCGAAAATACGCGGAACTAAACCCAAAGGACAAAAACAACGTATATTCTCCATCCTATAAATTATTAATTATCATATTAAATGCTGCACTTTTTTGCAGTTATCATAAAAATGAACGAATCAGTTGATCTGGCTATCACTCGTATAATAAGATGAAGTCTCAGTACCCCGTGGAACTGTCGGACTGTGAGCCTTCAACCGTAAAGGTCTGTTACGTTATCCTTTGACCCCGATAGGAACCAAGTAATGTTTCGAAGTAACTGAACTACATCATATCTAGTGAATTCAAGTCCCAAAACATGGAAAAATTTCAAGGGCTATTTTCATCGATGTGATCTGTCGAAAAGTGACTGATACGAAGTTGAGGTATTATTTAGAATGTAGCCTTTGCTTCATTGATCAGGTCTTTTGCAAACAAGACTTACTCTAAACTAATAAGTGAATAGTACAAATGGAACGATGGCATGCATCAAAACTGACACTTTTCAATTACCCCTTTATTAATATCTGGGAAGAACTGCTCACAGAAAAAATACCATGCCTCTCACATCAACATGCCGAACATTTCTGCAAAGCGTGCAAGAGATATTGGATCTGCAAACCTTTCTGTCAAGACAAGAGATGATAGAAGTATGCAATCGCTTTCCTTAAAATGATGGACCAATTCCAGCTTCCCAATTGATGTCTTACTTGTAGCAGTTACGTTACTGAACTTTACCAAACCCTATACAAATTAGCAGTGAAAGCTGGTGGTCTGAAGGGCCTGTCATTATCACGAACATCTTTGTCGTGACACTGCAATGTAACTGTGGGCGTCGTCATGATTCTGATAAATGCCACTTCGATCCATCGTACACCCATCAGAGGTCCAGAAGACAAGCCAAACGTTTTACTAGATGAAAGCATTGAACAGGAAATGAGTATTTAGCATAAATACTAATGCATTTCGGTCATAGTTACACAAATAAGGTCCCGAAAAATGGGGGCATCTCTGATAACCCATGTATGGTTCGTGGGCGACTTATCTATCAGGGTCTCTTATGAGGGATGGTGGCAGCGTCCAACGGCCCCATTAGTTCATCCCTATTTTTGAGGAAATTCACAAAAAGATAACCTGTTTCCAACTGTTTTGAAAAGACTTTATTCCGGAATTTTTTGATAAAAATGATTTTGGGGCCATTTTTTGAGATAACATGTTCACAATTGAAGAGGTATGGAGTGAATCAATATTGGAAACTGAGATAATCCTTTAGTTTCACAAGTACAGTAAAACTTGTCTTACGTGAACACGGGCTATTATCACAACTTAATACTTTCATACCGTTTGTTTAGTGATCAACATCTGCTCATCTGATGCGGCCTCCACCATTTTCAAAATATTATTCTACAGCTGGTCTTAAATGCGTCAGGGAACTCTTTTTTCCATTGTTCCATTACCACTAACGCCAAACAAATAAACTACGAATGAATCAGTAGCGGATCAAAAAGGAAGCGTAAAAAGACCCCTGTTGAAAACAAAATAAGATGGCTGTCAAAGGCAAAGGCGCTCGCTGAAAATTCATGTTCTGCGTCCAACCCTATCCTATTTCAAAATCCGCTACCGAAATTGCACAGATTTATCTGTTACTTTAGCTGGTTAAAAAAGATGCCATACTGAACAACCGTTTTAGCAGACAAAAATGCAAAGCAGACCATGAAAAGTGATGACAATTGTATTACCACATTGTATATTACAACAAGATGATGTATTAAGCGCGTATGAAGGATTCTGTGGCCTTTTTGTCGTAATCTCCACAAAGTGTGAAATAGCCACCATGACCAGAGTGTGCCTCATTGCAAATTCTTCCTTCCTAACATTTCAATGGTTGTAACTGGATGTGGAAAATATTTTAAATGTGATTGGGTCAATCTCTGTTATGTAACGGTAGCGTTAAATCATGACTTCCTTTGGCGTCAATGTTACACAATCAGACAGAGCTGTGTAAGTCTCCCAGAAGATATCATATTTCCTGTTATCCGGCTTTACTTCCTCAAACAGGAAACATCTTAAGATCGCAAGGATCAACGAAATCAAGTGAATGAGATGCAGACGCTGAAGCTTTTTGTGTGAGGTTAAACACAAAACTTGTGGGCAGACAAAATAGGTGTGTCAAAGGTTTCTTAAATGTTACCCACCAAAATTCTGAAGTAAAGCATAATTTCCCAACACACGGACATCTAAAATACACTTAAGTACATTTTTCCCCTTAAGGAAAACAATTTCTACGTTTTTCACACAAAGCCCACACAATAAAAGAAAATTGAATTGTAGATTTTTAATGTCAAGTAATACAGGCAGATGCAAGTGTTACTTAACATACTGTGTACAAGCAACATGTAACTTACATTGTAAGTTGTTGAGACTTTCTCATGAGGACATTTTTTCTTTACTTCATATCTCAGTCGGTGACGCCATAAGAAATTGTTTTTCTTTTTTTCGGAATTCAACAAAAAGGCTGCTTTTATGAACGGACGGTTTAGGGATTTTTTTTGGTTTCTGCGAAGTGCAATGTTTTGACGAGGTAATATATAGACAGCATCATACACTACACCGTGCAGAAGTATATAGCAGGAAAATGTGGCCAATTCTCAGGAAGCAAAATGAGTCTAAGAATTGGCAAGATCAGTGGGTCTCGAAAAAGACAACGCGACTATTGACATTAACATTAGACTTATTTAGAGCCTTGAGAAACCCTGGAGTGAGGCTTCTGACAGGCCTCGCGTGCTCTGTGGCCTCTCTTCCGAATAACTGCGGGGAATGCATGCCAGACTACCGTTATGGGTAATAAGAAATACTGCTGATTCAATGTTAAAGACCTGGGACCATTTCCGAAACTGAAGCTACCTGGATTTCCCCAACAAAAAAAAAGAACAATGAGAATAAAATCTTACTCGAATAGTAAAGGACCGACGCTTTGACCTTTCCAATACGTGATGTCATCAATTTTTTTAATATCTAAAACAATGTACGTCGCCGCAAGAATATGTTTTTTTTTTAAGTTTTATTTCCTTGCACATATCTTGACATGTCAGTTCTTTCCATGCATATTATTGATTAGAAATTTGAGTAGCATATTCCACCAAATTTATCAGTGAGTCTAACACATTTAAGGTAGGAAAATTTTAAAACAAGGTAAGAAGTAATTGCCAGATCTGTCAACTTCGTCTTGTGGTAATTGTGGAAAAACTCGAATAAGAGAGTGAATGTTTTCACGAATGAGTAAAAAAGTGTATCGTATTTTTATCCAAAGTCTGGTGGAGTTTAGTTTGCCGGGGTTGAAGCGATCGTAAGCTGCCTTACCCACGTAACCTCAGACTTCTTCCACCGATATACAAAAGGATGAACTATCAACTTTCGAACTTTATATATTTAAATAACAGAGTATCAGACGGTCCAGTATCTTCTCACATTTTGATATGGAACCACTGTGTGGCGCTGAAGAATCATACAGAAGTTACTTTCTTACAGAAAAGACTCATCTTCTCAGTATAAGAAATGATAACTAAGAATATGGAAATGAAATGAATTTCGAAACAAGAAAGCTTACCAGCATTGTGTCTTGACATATCAAATTCTGTGACTGTTTTTTGGAAATTGTGGCAACCAAAATTTGGTGGCCGTTTTAGTCTTTGAGATATACTTTGGTCCCCGAAGCCTAACATGAAGGCAGAAAGAAAATGTTATTAGATATTAAAAATCTTTGCACAGAATGTTTTGGGTGATTTTGAGCAATTTTGAATTTTGTCCCAATGATCCCATTTGGAGCAATGGGGTCAATTGTAACAACTTAGTTTTTTTTACCCAATGACCTCATTTGGGCAATGGGGTTCTGATCCCAATTCAACTTTGGGGGAAATTTTCAGTCAACCTGTTTTTGAGACAGGCTGTGGACTCCCAATGGAACAAATATATCCTAGTTGAGTTTTATTTCCAGAGATTCTGAGAAAGTAGTTTGTATTTTTGACAATTATACATAAGTCGACTGAAGAACAGTACACTGTACGTCTACATGTTTTGCAGAAAATTAAATGTGATCGTAAATTGTTAGTTCTGTCGTACATTCTCCATGGACTAAATGCTGCATCTCTTGTGCAAAGAAATTACGGTACTATCCTATGCCTTGGAATGTAGTCACTTCCCAATTATCTTTATCCTAAAGTTATTTCTGAACACCTTTCTTATATAGCAGTAGTAACCATTCATGAGTACATGACAACAGTATTAAAGAAAAGGGTCTTACAGTAAAGCTATATCGCTTCTCTAAATGGGAAACAAGGGTGTAATGCATTGAGCGCCTGCAAGTAGCAACACAACTACACATTGCAAGAATGCTATGGTGCCAAGATCAATATTTTCTGATACCATAGTCCCAGAGATTTGTGTGGATAAGGCAAGCAAGCTACATATATCGCTGCCAAAGACTCTGGTCTATAATTCAATTTTTAAGGTGAGCTTCTATCTCAAAAGAGGGATCTGAACTGGTGGGCATCCGACAGACGGGTCGTATTCAGTATGGGATGCGGACCGAGGTGCCAGACAATTTCTTCTTACCTCATGATCAATAGTAGAATATCAATAGGAAAAATGGCACCTTAAGTTTTTTCACATTCTCAAATTTACTACAAATCTATCAGCTGATATTTGGCAATTAAAAAATTTAGACATATTGTTGGACAAAAAAGCAGTATAACTTATTGTTGGGTATATGGCCAATGATTCAATATTCCACTTGCTTCCACTTGTTTACTGACAAGGCTAGTACCTTGTCAGGTATATCTTATACATGTAATGTCTAAATTTTTAATTGCCAAATATTAGCTGATAGATTTGTATTAAACTTGAAAAAGTGAAATAAGAATGTTGATCAGCATTGTGTTATGCCTGAAATCTCTTGCACATCTCGTTTCATGTGAAATCTGGAGAACTTGTTCAGGGTTGCCACATTTAAGTCCATAGAAAATTCCCTGACATTTCCCTGACAAAATAACAGATTTCCCTGACAATTTCTTTTATTTTTCAATCTGTGAAAAACAACTTTTAACTGTTATTAACAACAATTCCCCCACACACCCAGGATTTTTGAAAGGCAA
>JBCAUG010491314.1:0-15316 GCA_038406175.1 Haplosyllis leylae
GAGTCACGTGCTGTCATATATCAAAAATAAGCCGCGTAAAGCTGGATACAGTGAAAGGGGGTCAATAGGTTTTTTTTCGAAAATTACATACCACCAAAAAGTTATATATTAGTGCAGACATCTACATTAGATATAAGAAACTACATAAAATAAATATGTAGAGGGAGCCACATCCTAGAGCTAACAATATTCTCGTGAAATCGGAAAGATATAAAGTGACAACGGCGAACGACTATAGTGGTCCGTGGCGGTGAAAGGTGTAAAAGGTTTTGGACTACTATAGTGGTCCTCGGCGGTGAAAGGTATAAGTCCAAATTGAGGAGCGGCGGTGTAAGGGTTAACATGCTCAAAATATATAGAACACACACACTGGAGAATTTTTCGTGTCTTAGCGTTTTAAATATAATGATGATTGTATGCACTTTCTTTCCAAGTACTTTCTGTCGTGATGTGTCTTTGTAGCAGTTGTAGCAGACAGGGTGTCTGCAGAATAAACTGTATTTGTAAGAAACCGTTTGATTCCAGGGAGAGCTTGCGGATCAACAAGAACAGTCTGGAGTGTTTAACTTTGGACCAAAGAAAGGCCCATCTCCTAGTGCACCTTCTTCACCTTCTAAAGGTCCATCTCTCAATGTTCAGGTTCGATTTTTTATGTTATATTACTTCGATTTTGCCATGAATTTACAATTGTGTCGATAACGCGTTAAGTTATGTACAATATCCTGTTCATAACAAACCTGTTCATCGCATCATGTTTTATTGGCGCTCTTAATCTGGATATCAACAAAACTTAAATTGTTACTGAAACTTCTCAATGCGACTTAGAAATTCTGTTAATTGTATTTATGCTGTCAGTATTGTATGACACGTTAACTTTGGAAATTTACCTGACATGGGTGAAGTCACACATTATTTAGTATCATCATAATTTCAGAATCTATTGATGCCAATTTTAGCTTAGCTGTCTCGTGACTTCTCTGTTCCCCAAGAGAAGGGATTTAATTTACCATAAAGACCTTTCTCTTAAAACTGATGCAGCTTCGTGGTTAAAAAATCATTTACAAAGTAACTCTTACCCTTGGAGTAAAACATGTAAAGAGGAAAGCCTATTTAATGCAGCTCTGAGTCTCAAGTAACTTGCCTTATACTTGTTTTTTTTTTGCAGGGAATCACAAGGTCTATATTAAACCAAGTTAGTGGTGCAACTTCCAAGCAATCGTACAACAAAGATCGGTGTAGAACGTTATTGGTTATTGATGATCCCCACACAGACTGGTACGTATGACTTTAACCCAAAAACTCTCAAAAGGAGTGGTGTCAAATTTCCCTCTAATCAATAATATGCGTCACAATAACCTACCACTAGTTCACTAAAGCTGCATACCACGTATGTAAATAGATCTGTTTGGCTCCTTTTGGTGTGTTATGAAGAGCATCAAATAAAATGTTACGGTAAGTATTGGTGTAACATGGTACCTCCGGCGTGCTAAATGTGCTATTTCCAATACTACAAAGGAAGATTAAAGCTTTCACACGAAACACATTATTGATACTCTGTTCTCCAAATTATAAAGGGTAGAATTGTCATAAAAAAAAATATTAACTTACATGAAAGAAGACGGCGTAAAGTTTTTTTGCTTGCAACGGCATTATGTAATATTTTAAAATGAAATGGGATGTAATGTATTCAGAATATTTTTATTCCAGACACAAGCACCTAATTTATTCCTAGGGTAAAATAAGATGAAAAGCATGCAATTTTGTGGAGGGGGATAATTCTTGAATTTTGATCAACTGACTTCTGAGTTAAATGTCCTGTTCTCCCACTTCGTTGTTGTTGCAGTTGTGGTAAAAGTGGTAAAACTGACAAATGTCTGTGTCTCGGCTTCGACCAGACTTACCTACCCACAAGTGTTCTCATTTCCAATATTAAATTACAATTTCTATGATATGACACGAAGCATTTTGTCCAATCTTCACTTTCATATTGGTTTTGTCATCCTCAAAACAGATGGACCACGGGTCTTCTATGTTATCAATAATAAATGTAAAGTACCCCATGTGTACAGCCATTGTGGATAGAGAACGGCTTTTAAGGAAATTGTGTATTGTTCAAGTGATCTTTCTTCTGCAGTAAAATGTAATCTTTTTATCTTCAAATCAGTCATGTCTAAATGGGCAATAACTTAGAAGGTGAAGATAAGAGTGAATTGATCTTTTGACGAAACATGGTAATATGCCGCTATGTATATCGGTTATTTTAGGTCCAAATACTTCAGAGGTAGAAAGATCTTCGGCGACTGGGATATACGAGTAGAACAAGTAAGTTTCTCATCTCTCATATTGTTGTCCAGCACCAAAAGAAAGGGCTTCTACTGACTTGTGACCATAAGATTGCCCCTGTTTGGAAACTCAAAACAATTTTATCTGACAATTTCTGGCCATGAAATAAATAACCTATTATAATAAACAGTACACTTGATATTATGTATTGTCCGTTGAATAAAAAGTTTAGACTTTCAAACATGGTGACTTTATCGTTGCTGGCCATACTCTTCGATAGAACAGGTTGAATTCAAATGCAACGAATGACTTTCTACCCCGACACAAGCTGCAGACGTCCTTTAGTCAAAATTAGCCGAAAGTGCAATTGTCTAGGTATCTGTCATTTGCATTATTTGCTCATTAAAGTAAATGGTTTGTACTTATTTCAGTATCATATTTTTGTGGTACTTTGACGTGGGAAATATTGCAGGTTGTCAAGTAAATATATTTAAACATAGTGAAACATATTGTTTTCATTTGTTGTAAAATTATTGCCTGTTACAAGATTAGACAACCAGTTTTTGTGCAAAACAACGTAATAAACCATGTAGAAACAAATTCATCAAGTCCCATGGCATTGGAATTGTAGTCAGAAATAACAGTATATATCACCACAGGGTCTTTAAAAATTGATTACAAAATGGAGCTAAGTTCGAAGATCAGTCATCTGTGCTACGTGCCATCTGAAAATTATGAACCCAATCTGTATCAAAGTCTGCACAAAAGAAACAACTTCCTTCCCTGATGTGTGACATAAATTATTAAATTAACTACAAAGGCAGTGTTTGATCGTATTCGTTAAATATTGTGTAACGATTAGTTCGGCTTCATATGTAGTTGCGAAAGGTTTGTAAATAATCTATGCTCATTATTGACAATGATTATCCTTTGGTTTCAAACCCATGTTACGTGTTACAGAACTGTTTTACCTGAGACCTGCGCAAAATTTCCCCAAACGCAACACCTCTGCTAAAGCATAGGGTTTTGTAATGTTTTGTAACCATCAGAAATTTTGGAAGAATGTTTACTAATATTAATTCAGTCGTATTAATTGTTGGTAAATCCTAATTTCGAACACTATTTTGCTACAATCAGATATATTGAATTCTGGATAAAGAAAGACGTAAGAGGAAGCAGAAGGATGGTCCATGCCGTCCCAAGAGACAATGGCAATAATATTTCTGTGTGCCATTGGACTATGGTTGGGTCTACATTAAATATTTGCATAAAAATAACAATTTCTTCTTTTCCTGTAATACCATGCCTAAAGTTAATGTTCTTTTTTTTTCAGGCAGAATTTAGGGAAATTAATTTAGCAGCATACACAGAATCAGGCACAGTTGTAGATATACAAGTCACTAGAAATGGCTCAAAAGTTGTAAGGTAAGTCAATACATGTTCGCTTATTTACATTTAAAACTTCATGAAGTACTTCCCATGCATCCAGAAAACTTTGCTTCTGTTAATAAATGGCCTTTTGTGTGATTAACAAGCGTGAAAGTAGTAATGAAAGGCTTTCATGTTGTTGACACTAGGAGACTAAAAGCAAGCATTTCTGCACTGTCATGACTGAAACGTTTCCAAAATGTTTCATTACTACCAGTTTTGGACTTACTCTAAACAGATGCTATTTTTGGGGAATTAAAATCTCTCTCAGCCAGAGGGTACCTACCCAGGGATATGGGTGTGCCTAGGGCGTGGGTGTGTGATTCACCTAGGGGCACATGAATGATCACTGCCATTAATGAAGTGTCTCCAAAATGTTTCAGTTTGTACCACAATGCATTTGCAATCAAGTGACACATTTTGTAACATTTCAGAAAATTTACAAAAACGGTACACTTACGATGATATTACAAACGCATTTAAGCGTTTTTGCTGGCTTGTTTGGAGTCAGCTTAGTGATTGAAATGACGGGTCCATAGTATTTGGGGAATATGCCTTGGTACCTCTATGATAAGTAGGCTGCAGTCATTGGTAGGAATTTATTTACACAGAATGTCATCATGATGTTATAATAACATTACGTCATAGCTACATGCCGGCCTGTTGTGACATTTCACGACGTCGTATTTTCTTCTCCTTTTTTTTCCGTGACAGTACATGCGTTTGAATATTCAGTTTGTGTCCATGTTTGGAAGGCTGGGTATTTCTTAGCAAGAACTATTGCAGATATTCCCAAAAGAATAATATTGACCAAATCGATGGACTTTCTTTTACCAAGATTGCTTTTATTGAATTGACGAATATCTTCGTGCATGAAGATCAATGTATTATTTAGACATCTGGACACAGCTTAGGCCAAGAATAGTTTCAGAGGCATTCCTTTGGGTTGATAGTTTGGCCTTTTTATATGAACATTGATTGCCTTTCCAAAATATTGAACGAAATTGTCATTTATAAAGCCTTTTAATTCCAATTGCTGAAGTTCAAACGGGACTCTTGCCAATGTTATTATGACTTAGTGTGATCTGTGTAGTAGCTGTAGATTTTGCCATGTGAGGTGGGGGGAGCAGCACGTGGGGCCAAAAGTTGCGAACATAGCAAAGTGAGCATTTTCAGCTGGGGTACAGAGCCCATTTAATGGCCATGGAGGTTTAAGTTTTTAGTCGCGCCATCTGTCCGAGCGGAGCGACCTATGTGGTCACTATGGCGTCTGTATGGATCGATGGATGTAGGATTGCTTGCTTGTTAAACTTTTCGGACCCCTCACCCCCCTAATTTCATCGGATTTCAAAAATTCCAAAACGAGGACATGTTTCAGACCATTCTGAGCAACTTTAATTTTTGGGAACCCCCCCCCCCCCAACAAAAAGGGAATTTGAGATAACACCAGATTTGGCTTGGGAAATTTCAATTTCAAAACACAACTAGTAAAATGATAATATATCATGGTTTTCACTCATGAATCTTCATGCCCACAAACATCATACGAGTACAAACTAATTCATGCGGTGCGACACAATGCTGATCAGTATTCTTGTTTAAGTGTTAAAATTTTCATTCTGCCACATTCTAGACATTCTTTACTTTCCTCATTTCTGAAATTCAGTTAAACATCAAAAACGGTTCAAAATGTATTTATATGCTTCAATCATTCTGGGATATCTTTACCTAATCATACACTTCACGAGTTGGTATTATTTTTTTCTTATTCTATATCCACATTTCATTTTGTGATTTAATAAGGTATGTCAAGTGAAGTGAGGTTAGGAAATGATGAATGCTGAAAAAGCAGTGCGGTAAAAGGAGAAAATCTTAAGAATTGTATGTAGTTTTAATTTGAGATGAAATCTGTGGACAGCATCACTCAAAATTACGCAAGGTTTTGTTAAACAAGAAATCAAAAGTGGGACTGAAGCAATTGAGCCTAGATGTATACTTATTACCCCAAAATAAGTAAAACCAAGACAAAAAACCAAGAAATTTACATTCATTACATTATATTCAGAGTAAATCATAGTTGGGAAAATTTCTGACCTAAATTATGAAAAATAATGAAATTTTAAAGAAGAAGTAGTATGCCAAAAAGTTTAGAAAAAAACTGAAAAATGTCTATTCGGCTCCAGAAGGCGTTTTTTACCACCCCAACGAGGATGTGGGGTAAACCATGGTTGTTACAGCTCTGGAAAACAGCGCTTTTATGCTGAATATTCAGACACCACGCACCTTTAACAAACAGGCGCCGAAAGACCATATATTTCTGTAATGCCATTACCATTACATCCAGAAAAGTGAGATGCTGTGCATGAAAATAATTAAGTGCAGTTCAGGACCTTTTCTTCGCAGCATTTTTGGTGCTAATAAGCGTAGACTAAAGGTTCATAAATGGGAGTTCCATTAACAATGGCCGATTTGTTCAGAGCTGCATTTAAGAATCTTCCCCTCAGAATTATTTTAGATTACAAAAGCTGTTGTTTCTCAGCATGTGCAGCAGAAAACTAAAAGGACACCATAAATAATATAAGCAGTGTCTCGAAATGTGTCTTTCGACTTTTTGTGGGGGCAGATTATTCTTAGATCTATGAATGCAAATTTGGGAAGAAATATTCTTCAGCAATCTAGTTATTTCCACTTGTAAATTAGGCCGAGTCTCACGTGGAGCACAAAATGAAAGTTGGATCTAAAAATGTCAAATGTTGTGAACAAATCAAGACCATGTGGATTTGATGTGAAATGAAAGTGAAAGCTGGGGCAATATAAACTTCTTGTGAATAAAACTGAAAGTCACGATTTTTGATTGATTGAATATTGAACAAAAGTGCTGTGACCATGATTGTCAAACAAAAGCAAATGGCAGCTTAAAATAACTACATCTATACGTAAAAGCCATGCATATTTCTTTTTTTTTAACCCTTAACTCCCAATGACTTTCTATTTCCTGATACTGCTGCAAGCGAGTTACCCTGCTAGGAAAAGGTTCTTTTTAGTGAATGCCTTTAGAAAGGGATTCAATTTACAGTATCAGGATATTCACAAAGCTGAAGTAATCTCAAATTAGGAGTTGGCAGCAAAGTTACATCTGGCGCCCGCTAGTGGTCTTTCATCAGTTTGGTGTAGTCTTGAAATAAACCGTAAACTATTTGTGTGTTGGTTTCATCTTTTCCGCGAAGTAAAAACATCTCCACACCGACTTTTAATCAGAATTTTCTGAAACCATAAAAAGGAAACATTGACTGAATATCCTGCAGGGTGTTGTGGTTACAATTAATGGCTTCCCAGCAAGCGCGATCGTCACATTACGCTGAAACTACAATATATACATGTATTGGATAAATTGTTTCCGTTTAAGGGTCGGAACAAACGAAATGCTCTGTGTTTCAAGCGACAAAGTAGTTTCGAGAGCTAATATTCTGTAATGTGAAAATAAACATCTGGAATCAGCCATTGAATAAAACATAAATTCGATGAACAAAGTACTTTTTGATCGTCTACTTAGAAGTCCTTCATTAATTTGAAACTATCTACTTGTGTTCTTTTCAACGCAGTTTTGTTGAACCAAATACTTCAATTGCATGAAGGCATTGTAACATTTTCATTTTTGCGGTCCCAGTTTACCTTGTAGATCTAATAAGATGGCAAAACAGATAGATGCCATAATCATGCGCAACCTGCTATCCATGCATGGCAATGCTATCCACATTCTGGTGGGGGTTGATTTATGATAACAGAATAGGTTCAAGGATACACATACTAAAACAAAAACTGAATTGGATTGGCAAGAGAAAATGGTTACAGCATTGTCTGTCATCCTCAAGATCCTCAGGGAAGACACATGGCCACCCCTTGCCCTAAATGCCATGAAATATCTTTGAAAATCCCCAGAGGGTGCACGCGAGACACAAAAGGAACCATTACATTATCACACCGTCATACTGCGCTTGTTGCTTCATGATCTCTTTGCAGGTCGTTCAAACCAGACTTTGTGCTCGTACGGCAGCATGTTAAAGATGGTAACGAAGATTACAAGAACATCATTCTAGGTCTACATTATGGAGGCATTCCAGGACTAAACTCACTTCATTCCATATACAATTTCCTAGACAAACCGTGGGTGGTAAGTTATGTTTGAAGTGATTGAAACATAGTGTTCAATAAGAAAACATTGTATTAATTTCTTAGTTACAAAAACTTTACAACATGCCGAATGACTTAAATAACATTTCTCTTCAAAGAAATGTGTAAAATCTAACGTATAAAGCATTAAATGAGATTATATTTGTGTAAACAGTTCGCCCAGATGATCCAGATAGAGAGACGAGTGGGTAAAGAACGTTTTCCATTAATCGAACAGTCCTACTACCCGAACCACAAGGAAATGGTGAGTAATCTCTGGGTGAGTTGACCACACGTTTTCCCTTTTCTCTTTTCACTCGCTGCACCCTGCTGCCCCCAGGGGGAGCCAGCGCTGCAGTCACCTGACCAGTTGCGCTGATCACTTGACCTTTTCTGCTTCTGCTGGTGCAGGTCATCTTCAGCCACCGCTGGTCAAGGCCAAAACGGAAAATTATTTTCCCAACGTTGAAAGGAAACTTGTCAGAGGAAAACAGTATGAATGTAATTCCGTTGTTGCATGTTTCCAAACACTATTTCTTTTCAATTTGTTTACTTTGATTTGATTAATTCAAAGTGAAATCTGAAATTTGGTAAACGCCGTCTGGTTGTCCAAATAGTAAATCATTAGGACATATTTCATGAAATTGTAGCAACTTCCGAGACATTAAATTCATTGTCCAAAGCTTGAGAGAGAAAAAATCTGGGTCTGGACAGTCCAGTATATTTGATATTTGATTATTCAAACGTGACTACTCGGAGTATATATACCCGAATCAGACTGCAAATGATTTCTCTCGTGTCGTGTTTTCTCTCACTTTTGAATTGTGCTTGAATTAAGCTTGGAAAATTAAGTTTATTTTCACAGTACATGATGGCCTATTAGCATAGCCGACAACATCTTTCATAAAATTTCAAACATCTTTCATAAAATTTCAATTCGATTTTTAAAGTTTTATTTCAAAACTTTCTGGAGTGTGTGCATTGATGTGCTAAAAACTTGTATTTTCTTCATTGGCAAGTTTCCTTTCCATGATGCATAGTTAGGTAAACATTTAAAAAGCACATTGAAAGATTACATTTTTAAAAAAAAACAAAGTACATATCAAAAACTCAAAGCCTGGCTTCTTTTTTTTCTATCTTTGCATGGAATTTCTGAGCATCACAAGCACATACAAAACTAGTTAATATGGTCAACTCCCAAAGACAAAAATATACATGTATCTGTCAATTAATATTCAATAGAAAACTGTTTAGTTTAAATAAGCAAAAATTTGAATGTGGAATGCCATACTTCCAACATATAAATATTGAATGCAAATTTTCTGTCTTCAATATGATTTCTTCATGGATATTCGTCATATCGTTTCTTTCAAAGATCTTGATTGACTTTTTCGCGCATAAGACTAATGTACCTTCTCCACGGGAATGAGTAAAATCTTATTGGTTTTATGCGACGGAAATAACTTTGTTTTCTTAATCTTTCTGATATTTGGAACAAAATAAAGCAAGTACATTTATTGCTAATAATACTCATGATGCTTACTCGATTTGACAAAGGAACAATGCTTGAAAGATCAGCAATATGGATTCCACACTTCAATGAAAATAAAAAACAAATCTAGCATTATAGAAGAAATATATGGAAAATCAACACTGCCATAACAACGGTGAAATTACATTTTGAAAGAGAAAATTACTTGCCCTAGGAAAAAGGCATATTCAACGCCATAATTGCTCTGCAATTAAACCAAACTGCTAATGAGAAACAAGTGATTCCATAAAATGTCTTCAGGCGAGAATTAAAAAATAAAGTTTAGACACTTAATATATTATCACACAATCATATCAAATGAAACAGATTTTTTTCACCAAGTTATTGGCAGTTGCTCACCTTTAGTTAGTGGCTCGGTGGCTTTAACTCGTGGGCCTCTTTGGGGGCAGTAGAATGTAGTACAACAATTATCAATTAGTCCAGTTGAAACCTTCACATTTTAGATAATTTGAAGTAGATTCAGTATATTTTAGTTGTTCCTTGTAAATATTTTTTGAAGTTTTAAACAAATACTCGGCGACTCAAAGTTTACTTGATTCCAGTAACAATTCTGTACAGCTAAAATCATTTTGCTTTTGGCTACCGTCCTTTGCGAGTTCCGAACTAGAATTCGAAGAAATTGTACCCAACTGTGCCTACAATTTATCCGTCAACTAGCAAATTTTAGGTGCAAATAGGTATCATTACAATAATTTTCAACTGGTCGGGAAACGGAGTTTTTGCAGGTACACATTTGGAAGAAAAAGTTTATTTCTAAAGCATGCTACCCTCAAATTACTTATTTGTAGCATTTATTTCCAACAAAAAGATTATTCGATCAATTCCAAGGTATATTTCAAGTGTCGTAAATTAGCAATATTATGTATAATACTATTTCATTGAAACATTTTTGATAGCAGTATAATTGTTGCAAAAGAATCGATTTTGCGTAAGTTATTTCCAGTTACATAATTTTACTAACCTTGTCGGAGCAGAATGGATTTTGACACTAACCCACAATTTTGTCAGACTATCTCACTAATATTGATCGCAATTCAAACAGCAATGATAAAATTAATGCTTCTATGTGAGATTTTTCCAGCTTAAAAAAGACTCAGAAAAAAAGATTATTTTACAGTTTTGCTCTTCTTTTTTTCTGAAAAGAACCTGCCAATTTTTTACAAAAGAATAAGTAAATTGCTATGCACACAACCTTTAGGAAGATGTTTATTTTTAAATAAAAAAAACACAAGTACTCTGACCATTAGTCAAAAAAGAGTACTTTGAAGTGATCGTTAGTTCAGGACGCAATCTTCCGTAGTTTTTATTCTCATTTCCTTCTCCATTTATCATTTTATCGTTGCTTCAAAATTAAAAAGAATGTAAGTAGTAACATTTCTTTGCCTTGATTCCGTTTAAACACCTAGATGTAGTCAGCTAGTACATTAAGCGTGTTATATATCAATAGCATACGTTGCACCAAATAAATTAATGAAAGCTTGTTTGCATATTGTAAGGCTATTTCAAGCCCAATTTCCAGAGTTTAGCAGACAAAAAATAGTTTTACCTTAGGACTAGATGTAGCAACTCGAATAGTTACAGGTTGATCAGCCTATTGCAGAGCTTAGCTTTACAGTGATGTGTATAGTTTTTGGTGGCGGAGATGTTTAGCTGTAATTAGAATTGATTCTTCTTTTTTGTCATGATCCTGTTTTGAATGAGTGGTTTGATGAATCCTTGGATGTGGACCTATTATACTAATACTTAAAAAGCACGAAACAACTATACTTCAAAATTAAGAACAGAAGGGTATTTTTAATAAACTAGTATTTAAAAGTGGAGTAAATGTTGCTTCGTCTGCTAACAGATGTTCCAAAATCACAATGCACCAAGGACTACTCATAGAAAACCATTTTATAAGCAGGCTGGAAAAAATCATTTGATTACACGGAGGTATTTGCCATTCAGAGACTGATTATAGGCGAAATCAACGCAGTCGTTTTATTTGTGATAGTAAGGAAGACTTAAAATTGGGATCAGTAATTCTTCAAGATAAATTTGTACATGTGATGGGTAGAGTCAATGGTAACATGTCAGGATGAAAATTATTGTAATTGCCACGATTGCAGAAGATCCTGTCTCACGAAACTAATTTTGAATGGAGAGAAATGCTATCGGACAAGAGAAAGACATTGTCATCAGCACGTTTGCATGAGTTGTTTGTTTGGCATAACGCGATTGCTAGTAGAGACGTTTTCAAAGTGATATATCGTGCAGTCTCAAGAGTTCAGAATCACACACAGGTGGCTATTTTTCTTGACCATTTTTCTTTTTAGATTTGGCTATCACAAAACTGTTAAACAGCAAGAAATTGAAGTAATAATTTACGTTGAACCTGGTCCATCATCGGTATTTTAATTTGCTGAACTTTGTTTTAAGATCTCCAAAGCATAGGCAGAGATAAATGGAGATTGGTCACAAATTGGTTCACGATTTAATTAGGCACTTTAACATGTAATTCGGCGATTTGGTTGAGATAGATTACATGAACATTTCACTCTTGAAATAACTGTGTTTTTGGTGTGATTTATGCAGTCGGTTGAAGTACTTTATGTCTCAATAATTAACTAACGTTCTTATAATATTATTTCATAAGAAATACAATTGAAATATCCTCACAATGAGCACAACTAAACTGAATTCATTTAATTTGGTTGGCTGGCCACATGATTAACATTCATATCCGATAATGAAACATAAAAGCCTCCATGATTTGCAATGGTTTGCAAAGGAACTTCCACAAGAAGTCTTTTTCAAACGTTTCTCTTCTAATAAAGAGTTGTATTGACTTCCCCGATAACTTGATCTTCTCATTTTCTTGTTCATGTCAAGATTTCATGATTTGACATCCTCTTGTCTTCTCTGTTTTCACGTCAAAATGTAACTCCTGCCTTTCTGTACTGACGACAAAACATGACTTTTCTAATTAAATTAATTTCCGTTGTCAGGGATGTACAAAGGATAGCATTCCTATTGGGTATCATTTCCAGCCTAATTGATGCGAAGAACTTTTAAACTTGAGCTGCTGTGCAGCCCCTTAGCAGTTCCAAATTAATCCTAAATGACTTGCACAGATTGTTAACCAAGTCCAAATGCATCTGCATTTTAAAATGAGACGACGATTCGGCTAATTACTGAACAATGCACATTTGTTATAACGTGACAAAATAAATTTCATTCCCTTTTTGAAGTGTTATAGCCGAAGTGAGTATTAAACAAAATGTTTGACTCATCAAATTGTAGTCCTTTTGAAGTTTTATGGACTCTAAGCAGCATCTTGTGTCATAAAATGCAAATTGATACGGCAAGCAGATGGCGGATACGCTTGGTTTAGCCACATGTCCGCGAGATTTACAAATAAACTGACTCGATTTTAAATCAAAGTCAATTTCTGATTCTACAATGAAATTAGGATAAAGTTACACTTGCTCAATCTCGCAGACTGAGTTTCCATGGCAAGTAACTTGTCTACGATTTGACAATTTTCTTTCACCTTTCAGTTAGACGGGCGGAAGTCAGTTGGTGTTGTTTATTAAAAATGAAATAGTCAAAATAGCAAGTCGCTTGCAAAGTGATTTATTAATATAATTTTGTAGCAAGCTAAAAGTTTATAATGTAACGGTAGCGACTGAACAATTCAGAAAGTGAAAGGAAAGCTTTCACATGCAAAATAGATTCACTCTTGTATCATTTCATGGATTAAACCTGTTGGTTTGTTGTAGTAGCGAAGGGATTTCTTGTATTTACCATTTATTCGTGTCTCCTTGAGGGCATGGATAAGATTGACAATTGAGGCAGATTCTCTGAACGTCAATACTATAGCAGGTGGTAATTTCATCCTTAAATAGCAGTGAGTGGGTCTGATTGAAGTCTAGAATTGTCATTATCACTTTATGTATGCGAGTAATATCCGCATGGTTCCCGTTTGTACAAGCCAGTCAGGCTCTATTGGTGGACTTTTCCTGCATACATATATCATGCTTCCTACCCTTGTTAATTTAATGAACACTCTCTAATGGCTCAGTCCTGTATGGACTGGAATGCAAAAGCATCTAGGTCCACACACTGAGGCTAGCCTGGGTCATCCATCAAATACAAAGCACAGACCTCTGTCCAAATCCTGACAAATGATGTTGTAAACCTTCAGCATTGTTTTAAAGAATTTATGTGGACTTTGGTAGGGAGACTTGGCAGATTATCCACCAAAGCTGCTCTTTTTGTGCAGAAGTAAGGGTTATGGCTCCGACCACTTACTCTCAATGATGGATGGATCTTTGGATTTTTCATGCCATGTATGGTGGAAAGGTTTGAAATTACCCGAAGAAAACTTACAATTTACAAATAACGATATCATTTCTGCTGCAGGATTCCAGAAATATAGCAATTTCCACGAATTTAGGATGTTTCCAGATTTCTGAAAATGAAGAAATTTACTTAAATTATAACGAAGAAATACTAAACAGAGATTTGTTGCCTTTTAGCACCGTTCGATTGCATCTCCAAGACAGAATTTACTGGGGATCAATGAATTTATAATTTGAGACACGAATAATATAATGTTTTCAGGATTGAATGGTTTTAACTGCTATTAAGTTTCTATTTTAAAATTAAAGTTGATATGAATGTTAAAGTTAACTGAAAGTATCAGCCAACTAGTTTAATCAGCTTGGTTTCCTTGTAGTAACCATCATGATTATGAGTGCATTGACCACAACAGAAACTAGATAGCAAGCGATGCACTTTCAAGTTTCCTCGGGGGAGTAAAATGGCACTTTGCAAATCTGAAGTTCTGGCTGAAAATGGCCACTTTTCATTTTTGGCAGGGGGTGGCACTTTGCAAATCTGAAGTCCAACTTGAAAGTAGCAACTTTCCATTTCAGAGGAAGGAGGGAGGGGGGTAAAGTAGCACTTTTGCCATGTTGGGGTAACCTGGCAAATTTTGGCACTAATGTTTAGTACACAGTCAGCATAGGGTGCTTTACAGTAGTCTTCCAAAGAGACTAACTAGATTAGTATGATACCATGTGCAGGTCTCCTTGGGTCTTGAACTGAACACTTGTGGCTGTAATTTACATTGACTGGCTGCAACATAGATATGAAGTCATGCACTTCAGTTCATAGACTTCAAATGCTTTTCTGCAAAACTGCAAATCTGAAGTCCAAGCTGAGCTGACAACTTTTCATTTTGAGGAGGGGGTAAACCATCAAAATGCAAATCGGAAGTCCAAACTGAAAATGGCAACTTTTTAGGTGGTTTAATTTTACACTTAAACCACCTTATACTGTGGCAAGTGAAAATTTCTTATTGGCAATTTGGGACACTTTCCATTAGAATTTTTTTGTCACAATTGAACTTAAGACTGCTTAAAACGTATCCTATGACATCTTGTGGTCACTTGTGAACTATGTCAACTTGAACTATGTCAACTTTTGGTAAAATGGGTACCTTCAGAAAATCAAAGATATCTTGAAAATGGTGCACCAAACCTATAATATTCAGATTTGGCATAAGGTGGGCAGATCGATAGGCTACATGATGGGACCATTTCTGGTGGAGTGTAACACACCTAAGGGGCCATTGCAGGCCATCAAATTAGTCAGTTTGGTTTTTGAAACATTTATAACAGCTTAAATGTCATAGGCTGCACAGCCTGGAATCCTTTCACGACCAGGAGATGCCTTTTTAAATGAGCCACACATTCTGAAGTTTCTTTCATATCACAGTTTATTGCCCATATGGTACATAAAGTCAATCACAGTGGATAAGACCCTTTGAGCACAGCAAATTAAACCCTGAAGCAATAGTGTTTTAAGGGGGCAAAAGCCTCCACTTAACTACAATGA
>JBCAUG010491425.1:0-15315 GCA_038406175.1 Haplosyllis leylae
TGATCCATTTTATATTTGGTAATGTCTCCCTGAAAAAGAGACATCTAGTTGTAAATATAGTCCATAATGTACACACTCTATGCTTGAAAACTGTCTGTTACTTCCTTCTAATAGCTGATTGGTTCCCGGGGAATTGAAACCTATTCCTGGTGATTACATGTGAAAACAAGAAAAATGTGAAAAGTTTTGGTAAGGTTTGAACCAAGTGCATGAAGTGATGCCAAAATTCTGAAACAGAACACCTTGAAAGCAAGTAAGGTAAGTAAAACAGTTACCATTTTGAAGTGACCTTCTCTGAAGACAAGAGCAATGTCACAGTAATTCTACAAATACGGGGATCTGATCCGTGGCGGATCCAGGATTTCCCACCCTGGCCGTGGGTGAGTGATACGTTGGTGTATTGCGGTACCTATCACGTTTGCCTGTATTCTGTCGACATACCAGTTAGCTCGTGATCATAGCAAATGCATGGAATGATAACCCAAGAAGTTGCATGATTGTGGTACATAGGTATCGCCGTAGAGTTCACTTTCAAATTTTCGGTATGAGCAACTAAAACCAAAACAAACAAGGTGAGCAACAACATCAGAAAGTTCTTCAGTTCGCATGTCAGTTGATTTGTCACAGCATGCAAATACATTGCCTCACCTTTGACCTACTTTGGTTGGTTCATTGAGTTTCCTTCTATTTCAAGTTCAATTAGTGCTGGGTGATCCAGGTAATGACATTTTGCAATTACATGGGGACAGAAGAAACATGTGTTAATGAAAATAAGGCATTTACACCAATTACTATGCAATTAAGCATCAACCAAATGGAAATATTTACCAAGAAAAACTATTGGACATGTGTAATCTTGACTGCATTAGGATAAGTATTTGAAAATTCTGCTTTAATTTTTCCCATGCTTCAGTGGTTTCACACCTTGTGTATTTTATTTTGCTCGTATCGAAAATTTGAAAGAGTAAACTGCATTGATGACACCTGTGTATAGGTACCGAATGTTGAACTGGGTATAGGTAAAGCCTTTTTTCCCCTTTCCTAGGAAAAAAAAGACTTTACCGATACTAAATTCAGCATCACCGATACCGATACCTGTGACCGTAACGGTTACAACATCCCCCAAAAAAAGTTCTTCTTTGGTGGAAACTGCTATACGTCTGCTATGTGACTATCTAAAATGTAAAAACCGACATTACACGTGGCGTCCGTGAGCAGTGCATTTTTGTGGGAAGAGGCAACCAGTTTTGTGCCCTGGTTTTTCAGCCTAAAACTGAACTACATCTACTGGTCTAAAAAGCAATATTTTGGCACTTCATATCATATGAAGTAGAAAACTTCGGCATTTCCAAATAGTCATAAACAAAGAGCATAAATTCAAGTACAATTAGATTATTTACGACTTTTTCGAACACCATCATCATGCGGCAACACGAAATCGACAGACTTAGTGATCCTTTCTTTGCGGATCTTGAAGACACTACCACCAACATAGTATGATACTGTCATACAGTAATTTAAAGGGTTGGATGGTGTTTGCATATTCCGAAATATTTCTTCTTTTGCTCGCACTGAGCGTTACTTCAAAATGAGGTAGCATTTGCTTTGGCGTCACTTTTATCAATTATCAATACTTGTCTGGGGCGGGGTGCCAAATGAGCAATGTTTACTTGGGATCCACTTGACAAGCTTCTTCCACTTACACTCCACAAACCTCTAACATTCCCGAAGAGACTGTCCCAATTGAACCCTTGTTTCGCGACTTCACATACTCAACCTGGCCGAGTATTGTGCAACGTTGTCTTATGTATTCACAATAATTTAAGTTAGCAAAGAGACAAACTTTCTTTCGTATGGATAAGAGAATAACATAGATCTACTATTATTGAGATCGGTACTGACCTCATTTCATTATTTTCAGGTGGGATTTGAACATGAGTTCTTAATTGACCGGGAAATATTGAAATTTTGAGTAAGAATACTAAGGTGATTGTTTTTGGTATCCAGAAAAGACGATTTTAACTTTTTTCAGATGTTAGTCCACAGTGACAAGACTCGACCAAAGGGAAGGGTAATTTGTTACTCAGTAGATGAAGCTCACACGAAGTGTAAGTTATGATTTTAAATACAATTAGCTTTAAGAATGCCAGCATGAAATTTATTTCCTGTTGTTTTCTTAGTAACGTCTTTGTACTGTGCATTCTAGAATGCATAATTTCCCTTGGCTACAGGCGAAGACAAAAACCTTAGTGCTAGGAAATAAAAACCACATTTACCGAGATCCACTCCTATGACTTACTCGTGTCACCCCTGTTTAATTAAATCTTTTGGAATACATACATGTATTCTACGATATCTACATGAATGGAACAAGTTTGGTAAATGAGTAAAAATAACATAAATTTGGTTATTACAGGCCAATTTTAATTTGTGGCATCATAATAGAGAAACAGTATGTATGTTCATTTGGAATCACGTCACGTCACGGCACGAATCACGGAATATCTTGAAAGATAATTGCATATGCCTCATTCATTTGTTCAGCGAAATAACAGATCTTTGATGGTGTATCTTTTAAGTAGGAAACGCCAACCGTCTGAACAAGACATTTGCCAATGCACGGTGTGATTGGATTTTAATTTGATTCAGAATGAAAAGGGTGATTTTACATCTTAGTAACAAAATGAATTACTTTTGTTTTAAGAAGATCTGCCTGATAGTGCATTTACTGAACAAACATGCACAAATGAATCACCACTGAAAGTTGTACCTGTGGCGAATCAAAACTATCAATGCAACAAATTTTGTTTCATACCAAATATCAATGAGGTATTCAAAAATTTAGACCGAGAAAAATTGAAAGATGAACAAATGAACTGCCCTCGCTTGGTCAATGAAGACTCTGCTGGATCTGAAATTTTAACGGTTCACCTTCCTTGTCCTAAGTGTGATGAACCTATCCAGTTCAAACCTGAAGCCGATGCAGAAAGTGTTTTGGACGATAAGTGGAGCGATGGCACGTTGTATAATCTCGGATTCAGCGCTCGTGAATTCCCCATTTTTCCCACACGAAGCGCAATTACCAATAGGTACGATTTCATTTCAGAAAGTAGGAATGAACATCAAGAAATTAACTTTGAGGTTGAAGATGGTTTGGAAAATTCAGCTGAGCAAGAAATGGATGTTGTTGCAAAGACCAACATGAACGGCGGCTATTGTATCATGACTCTCGATGGAATGAACAGATTTCGTAGACCAATCTACAGGATTGAAACTGATGCCTGCTGTTGGCCAATATCGTTTAACTTTAAGGTTGGGGGACGTTACAGGTTTACTGTATTGGGGGAACATCAAAACACAATGACAGTACCCACCCCATACCCACATTGTAATGAAGATACCGTTGTAGACTCGAGGGTTGATATTACTAAAATCATTGACAGATCAGAATTATATAATCGTCTGTTAAACAAGGCTAGGTCAAGAATAGAAGATATATTTGGACCGTTATATAACAAAAAGTACGTTGTTGTAAATACAAAATGTAGGTCGGTAGGAGTCCTGAGGTGCCTGGAGAGAAATTTGCGCCTGGAAACAAATCAGTCTGGAAAACGAAGGTTAATAATTACCATGGCAGAGGGGTCAGCCTACGACCTGCCTTTTACAGGGTTTGAATATGATTTTCCAAACTTATTGGGTAATGATGTGGCCTTGGTTCTTCTGGGGTTGGGCAGGCCCTTTGATGGAAACGGCTGTTATCATCCACGGAGGTGTTACATTTTGGCCCTAAACATTTTCACAAGACGGTCAATGACTGTGGATTCAACTCCATACTCGCAAAGACTGTCTTATGGCAGTATTTCAGTGGGATCAATCCCACCATATTCAAATCCCACCCAAACTAGCCACTATGATATCATGCTTATTGCCATTCTGATGCTCATTGTAGCCATGTATTTGGTACCAGGACTGGTCAGATAATTCTATAATCATCGTGTTTCAGACCACATTTAAAGGCGCTCTGGTTCCCACTTACGTGCTCGCTTAAATTACATCTGCTTATTCACTGTAACTGCACTCATTGTTGTCTTTCCTAGGTTGACAGTCATTAAGATTACCAACGACTTTTCAAGGTCCGAGGTCTACATTGAATAATAGGGAGGTTTAGTTACAAGACGCAAATTTTCATGACATCAGTTGTGCCAGTCATGCTCTCATACCCGTCCCCAAGACTAACAGGCTTCTACGTCATAAACAATGGTCACGTCAGGTCGTGTAGTAACTATTATTAGAGGTCCATTTTACGTGTAAAATGAGTTTTACTGCGGTGGCGGGAAACTATGCTGTCTTCTTGACGTCATCTGCGTTACGTCAGTTTGTGACGTCACTGCATTCCAAGGTTTCTTCTCACTGAACAGCTGCATTTAAACAATTTGTAAATGAAAAATTGAATTATTCTCAAAGGTTTTACGTCAAATTACAGAATTTCTACCAAGATGGGTAAGAGTACTGCGCATAGCAGTAGAGGAAAATATAAATCTAGAAATAATCCGTGCCAGCGTGATGTTGCCAGGAGTTTATCTCCTGGGTTAGTTGCTAGTCAACAGTTGCCATTGGAAAACAATGGTAAACAAAAAAACACGAGCGCCTCGAGTCATAAAGAAAAAGAGAGGTACTGGCATAGTTGTGCCTAAGTCAGACAAGTCCCATACATCAAAGGAGGCTACTGAAAATAACAACAATGCTCTTGTTAGACCCGAGTCAGATATTTTAGGTAGTTTACCTATGGGCAAAGGGAATTTGCATGGGGAGAGTAACCTTTTGTCTGAAAGTGCATCTCCGGATGAGGAGTAGGTTGATAATCAAATCATTTTTCCTGCAGATCATGTCCAGGTGGCAGTTGATGCCAATGAGGAGGATGATTTCTTTAATGGTGATGAATACGAGGAAGACAGCAATGAGCATTTAGAGGCTCAAGTGTCAGAACCTATTTCTGATGATGAAATGGATGATGTCCATAGTCTGATTGACTCCGAGGTACAGTTCAAGACACTGAAAAGGAGGGTAGTACAGACAGAGGAGGACTTCGAGTATCTGGAATCAAATCCTGCTTTTGAGCGCTATCTCAATAAGCGGATGGAGGAGGAGAGAAGGAAATCTGGTACTCCTAAATCACCAAACGTTGGACAGAAAGCTAGGGTCCAGAGTATGGTAAAAGGTGCAAAACCTGTTAATATTAAATCGCCCTCAGACACAACTATTTATGTACCAGCTTTGGCCAAGGGTTGTGCTGAAACTAATACTGCGACCAGGGTATTAAATAATCAAAGATCACCTATTGTACAAAGCCTGGAAAAGGTTGTCGAGCCTACAATGCTTGATACTAATCCAGAACAGGTAACACAACAAGAATCAGGAATGGGTACTGCTATTCCATTGGTTCTGCCCAATGAGATGTCTAATCAAATAGCTCAATTTATTGAAGGTATCCGGGTGCAGACAACGCCAGTAGGAGGTGGTGACATCCAGCATGAATCCAAGAGGCAGAAATTTTGTGATGAGGCACCGGGAACCTCTGGTTACACTCCACATCTAAACGATGCAAGGACACATGCCGAACAGATGATCCTTGAGGCTGAGCAATACAAGGCCATGCTCCATAACCCACCAGGTAATTCTAAGGAAGTTGTAATTCAGAATGGTGCAATGGATGACGATGATTTTTTCCACGTATCGTGCCACATCAAACAAGGTATTAGGGCTAAAATTGAAAGAGGAGAGTATGTTGACCTTGAAAGGCTACTCCCCAGGAATAATAGGAGGCTCTCTAGTGATGGTAGGATGGAATTGGTTTTTAGAGATGGGCACTCATATTTTGTTCCAGTGCAAAATGAGGCAAAAATTGGCAGTATAAGGAAATGGGAACAAGCTTTCCATATTTATGCTGCAATATATAGCCAGGCTAACCCTCACAGGGTGGCTGAAATCTGGCAGTACATGCATGTAATCAATGTGGCTGCATCAGCATATCAATGGGAGAACGTGGCTAACTATGATTACACTTTTAGGCATTTGATGTCCCAAAATCCGCAGAGATCCTGGTCAAAAATTTATAATCAGATGTGGAATTTGTCCATGAGGGACCCGATTGCACGTCAAGCAGCTGCGACTTTCTCTCCCGGAACCTTTTTACAAAGGAGAGAAGCAACCTCCCAGGGGGGGGGGTAACGCAAACAACAACAGTAACAGCTTCAGAAAGACTAAGAAACCCAGGTATTGCTGGGGGTTCAACCGGGGGAATTGCAAGGATGGGGCAAAATGCCATTTTATCCATCGCTGCTCTTACTGTGACACACCTGATCACAACATCCAAAAATGTTCTAAGAGACCCAAGGATAACTAAGTTAAATTAGTTTGTCTATTTATTTAGCTGTTTCAGCACTAATGTTAATCATATGTTATTACAGAGGAGGAAATATTATCATATGAAAACTATGACCTGGAAAACATAGTCACCCCGGTGAATGCAGACATATTAGAAAAGCTCTTAATAGAATCAAACTATGACAAAACAGAAACCGATTTTCTCGTGAATGGATTCAAAACCGGTTTTGACTTGGGTTACCACGGACCTGAGACAAACATTCAATGTTATGCACCCAACCTTAAGTTGACCATAGGCACTAAAATTACCCTCTGGAACAAGATTATGAAAGAGGTTAAGGCAAAGAGGTTTGCAGGCCCTTTTGACGAGGTGCCTTTCAATAATTTTATTCAGTCTCCGATTCGGCTGGTTCCGAAGGATGGGGGTCGTGACACGCGCCTGATTTTCCATTTATCATACCCAAGAACAGGGATGTCTGTAAATTCAGAAACTCCCAAGGACCTTTGCAAAGTGAAATACAAGGATTTTTCAGATGCTGTGCTGAGATGTTTACAAGAGGGTAAGGCATGCAAAATTGGCAAGTCCGACATGAAAAGTGCCTTCAGAATCCTCGGCATAAAACCATCACAGTGGAGATTTTTAATCATGTGCGCAGTCTCACCTTTGGATGGTAAAGTGAAATATTTCATGGATAAGAACTTGCCTTTTGGCAGCTCAATATCCTGTGCACATTTCACTAGAGTGAGTAACAGCATAGCACATCTGATTAACTTTAGAAATCATGGAAAGGTAACTATTAATTTCTTGGACGATTATTTCTTCGCAGCAGCACAAAGAGATGCATGTAATCGACAGATCCAAAACTTCTTGGATCTCTGCAATCAAATTGGATTCCCAGTTTCTCTAGAGAAAACTTTTTGGGAAACAACCACATTGACCTTTTTAGGGCTCCTGATCGATACGTTTCGACAACTGGTTTCAATACCTGCGGAAAAAATTGAGAAGGCAAAATTACTGGTGAACAACATGATCAACAAGAAGAAGACAACAATTTGTGAATTACAAAAATTGACAGGGGTCCTTAATTTCATACCAGGGCGAGCTTTTACGAGAAGGCTTTATTTTCAATTTTCATGGACTTTGCCACAGCATTATCATGTCAATGTTACAAGAGAAATAAAGGAGGATCTGGGGGTCTGGCAACAATTTCTTCAGGAGCCATTGGCTTTCTGTAGACCTTTCATGGATTTCAATTCAATCCTATCTGCAGTTGAAATGGACTGGTACACTGATGCTAGTGGAGCAATAGGTTTTGGAGGTTTTTGCAGGAATGAGTGGTTTAAGGAGGTTTGGCCTACTGAATTATTGAAGAAGGGGCCTAGTATTGAGTTCCTTGAATTATTTGCTGTCACAGTTTCAGTGATCATGTTCACCAAACAGTTCAAAAACCGGAGAATCTACCTTTTTTGTGATAATGACGCGGTGGTAAAAATGATCCAGAAGTCTTCAAACTGTAGAAACTGCATGAATTTGGTGCGAATCATTGTCAAGGAGGGTTTAACCCATAATGTTAGGATATTTGCAAAACACGTGGACACCAAGAAGAATTACTTATCAGATGCACTCAGTCGCGATGAAATGTCACGTTTCTGGTATCATGTCCACAAGGACGGTTGGGTAATGAATAGTGCACCTTCCCCCATTCCATTGGCTTTATGGCCCCCTACAAAATTTTGGATATACTAATTCAATAAGCCAGCATGCATGCATAAGACCTGGTCTGTTTTGTCTCAATTGCAGGATCTAAGAAATTTACTCGTAGGACAGGACCTTGCAGTTCATCATCTTCATCAACTTCCTCAAGAATCTCAACCAGAGATATGACGACACTGATGGAGAAATTAAAGAGGAAAAGACTACGAAATTCTACAAGCAAGACTTATTTTTCAATTTGGAGGAATTTTAATAGATTCCTTATTAGATTAGATCGGATGCCTCCTTCTTGGGAGGAACATACAGCACTTTTTTGTACGTATTTAATTGATAAAGGAAACCAGTCATCCACAATCAAATCCTACATTTCAGCGATAAAAGCTGTGCTGCAGGATGACAATCATCATTGGGACCATGAAAAAGTTATGTTGGCCTCACTCACTCAAGCATGTAAACTGCAGAACGATCAGCTTAAAATTAGGTTTCCAATAAAGAAAGGATTGCTTAATATGCTACTGTTCAAATTAAGCCAGGTTTTCCATGATCAGCCTTTCTTGGAACTCCTCTACAAAGCCATATTTTTGATGGCTTACTACGGGGTCATGCCAGTTGGCGAAGTGGTCGAGGGGGACCACACTATTAAAGCACGCAATGTGCATGTGGCTGCTAACAAAAACAAAATTATGCTAATGTTGTATCACTCAAAGACTCACGGTGAAAATAATCACCCACAGAAGATTAAGATTAGTGCACTTGAAGGTTATGATTCTGAAGAACAAAGAAGGCAAAGGATTTTTTGCCCTTTCGAGATTATTAGGCAATACATGTCGGTGAGAGGTTTCTATCTGTGGGACTCAGAAAACTTTTTCGTTTTCAGGGATAGACACCGTGTGACACCGATGCAATTTAGGAATACACTCAGAAGATGCCTGAGTAACCTTGAGCTTGATAGTTCACTTTACGATTGCCATTCTTTCAGGATCGGGAGAATGGTGGACTTGGCTAAGGATGGTTTTTCTTACGAGGAATTGAAGAGGATTGGCCGTTGGAAGTCCAGTGCAATACTGAAATATCTCAGAGATTTATAAATTGGCGTCACTATCTTTTGTTTTTGTAGATGATATCAAAGGTTATGATAAAGTGTGGATCATCGGAGACAGATTTATGGCTGATACATATGCACAATATTTTCAAAACGCCTTCAGCGAGGATGGAAGGACCGGATACATTAGAGCCCATTATGATGCTTTGCCATTCTGTAAGAAGCCTTTGGGAAGTAGCCTCAATGACAATATACTCTGCCGACTTAGGAATGCGGTAGTTGAAGCCATCAACAAACAAGGTATACTTCCGAAAGCTATCATTTTTATCCTAGGCAATGAATTACTCTCAGAAATTAATCACTTCAACCCTGGCATTTCCATCCTCTGTGGTAAAATTATGGAATACCTGATAAACCAACTTCATAGGCTGATAACAGGCTACAAGGAAAAATTGCCTTCAAAAGCAAGGAAATTCAGATACCCAGCTATTCTTTGGGTACCTCTGCCGCTACACAAGAAGGTCGCCAATATGAATGAATTCAGGGGGAAATTCAATACCTCTTTGGCTAATGTTTGCAACCTTTACTGCGAGATGTTTATCCTACCTTTAAAAGAATGGGACCCAAACAATGAAAGGCTGGTTTCATCAATGCAACATTTCACTTCAATTGGACATATCACCTACTGGCATGCTGTAAATACCGCTTTTGAAAACTGGGACCGTGAACAGATGAAGTCCATGCACCAGCTGCGGGTGCCTCAACCACCAAGACGAAGACTCAATAGGTTCAAAGAAAAATCGCTCGATTCACAACGTTTCAGGTGGCAACCAAAAGACACACACTTCAAACTCCCTAAAATCTAGTAATAGTATTCTTAACTTACTAAAAATGTTCTTTGGGCAATCCCAGCATATCGGTAAATTCATCTATATCTACATTATAATATTTATTTTACATATGTAATCGGTATTTAATCACTTATCCTATATTTATTCCATTTATTAACTGCATCACAAAGGTGTGCATTGGTATTATATATTGCTTTCAGGTATTTATTGTATTTACTTACATATACGGATTAGAGCGGTCTAATCAAAAAACGTTTGTATTGTCTAATTATTTACCTCATATCCGGGATTTGTGGCATGTATGGCATCACATTCATAGTAATTTGAGAACCTGCACTTTGGTTTCTCTTAAATTTGGTTAACCTGCGAGTACTTTTCTGCCTTTATTGGCTGTTTATTATAAACTTTTAATTGTACCTATATTGGTTATGTACTTTGCTTCATTTTATTTAGCTGTGTGAGAATAAACCCTATCTATCACTATCATTATTGTGTTTGTTTCATGCTAGCAGCAGTAAAACACGATGATTTAGAGTAGGTATGCAGAAGATATTTGTAAACATCACTATCCTTGCATTACTAAAGGCTCATTCATATTGCGACGGCAAAGGAAATGTTTTAATTCTATTTGACGCAGTAGTTGGGTATCACAGCAAGAAATGGAAGTTTTCATACTGTGATGCAGTGGCATAAAATTGACATATATTGCTTTGTACTTTTTCATGTGGTCATTTAATGTCCAATTGCTATTTTATTTGTTACAGTCTGTATTGTAAAGGTAAAATTGGAATGGTAAAATATAGTAATTTTGTCACGACCATTGCCACAGTATGGACAATGAAGCCTTTCAGTCAAAACCTACTGCCTGTGCCTCCCATCCCTGTGTCATGATGCATTGGGACCATGGGGAAGGTCCGGTCCTTCCCAGTCTGTTTCTTCTTGACGTAATCCTTCCTTGGACCCTATCCCATGATGCCATTAATGGGGGGTAGGAGCCTATCTCATGAAACCTTAGGCCGGGGCGGGGCACAATAATGATGCCCTGGGACAGGGACCCACCTGTGAACAAACCCTTACAACTGAAACCATTAGTTTCCCTCAACCTTCGGATGCAGGCGGTAACAATTTCCAATGTGACGTGAACGAACCGTAACTGGTTCCATTCTGAAATTACAGTACTGTAACCTCTTCTTTTCTTGATAACAATAACTTTTAACTCCAGGTAAAAAAAAATTAGTGAAACTGGGACTTTCTTCAGAACTTGAGCTGCTCAACGTTGTGGCACTGAAAATTTTGCTCTTTTTTATTTCTTGCGATAATTTATATTTTAATACATGTACTATTTTAATTAAATATTGCACTTGTATTTTCCATTAATTCTGTGATAATTACTTATTGTTTTCATTGTATTCCTGGAAAATGAAATACATATTTACTAATTGCTATGATTTTGTGATCTTTTAATACAGTATAGACTGGTTATCTTAGCGACAAACGCAGTATTAACAAACCTCATGGCACTTCATTGAGCATTCACTTGATTGCGTTCACTAAGTAACATTCTTCTGGGAGGATGTAAGCCTTGTGAACAATTCAATGATGTTATTTGCTTCTCTATTTCAGATTCTGTCTGCAACTCCTGGCACTTAAAACAATGAACAATTAATACTCTCAGGGAAAGCTAAGGTATTTTTCTTTCAGTTACATAGCAGATGCACCGCAATTAACCAATTGAAAAATATTGTAACGACTGATAGACGATGGGAGCTTTAGAATCCAAGTATTCAAATGCCTTCAAGTATCTGCAACATCAGTCATATTCATCTATGCCAACTAAGAGCATTCGTTTTCAAAGTTTTTCAATACGTTAATTTAGTAGATTGCTTCACTCGTTTTTGCACATTTATTAGAGTAAAATGCTTCCTCGGGCGCCGCCTATGATGCATGGTGAAAGTGGCCCCATATTCGGGTTGGGCGATGCCAATGATGTCATTTCAAGTGTCAGTGAGTGCAAAGGACGCGTTTTTCATTATGTGTCAGTCGATCATAAGACATATTTTTTGTCACTATTTGTCACCGCCCACGTACGATGGGAAGGCAATATTTTCAATTTGTCTGTTCACCATAGGGGGTACCCTAGTCTCTGATTCAAGGTCCCTTCCAGGGGGGTACCCCAGTTTCTGGTCCTAGTTCCCTTTTTGGGGGAGGGGGACCCTGGCCAGGACTGCATTACACTCCCTCCCTCCCCCACCACCCCTGGCCAAGACCAGAACACGGATACTTCCCACTACCCCCCCCCCCCCGCCCGGTGAGGACAGGTTATGCCACAGGTGGTATGCCTCTTGCGGTTTCCTGCAGGAGGACTTCCTTGTCCATTTAAACACATATTTTTAGTCGCAACGTCTTTTAAAGAGTGGGGTGCCACTTACAAAAATTTTCCAGTTCCAAAAAATTTCATCAGATTTTATAAATTTCTAAACCAAAATGTATTTAAGTGCAGTCTGAGCAACTTTGATTTTTGATGGTATTCTTTACCTTATATGATACAAAGATATAACACAAGCAAAAATGTGACGACACGTATAAGAAAATCATCCGGCATCACGAACTGTCATTTAGTGGCAAATTACATTTCCACACTGAAAATGTGAAAGAAATAGCAAGTGTTGAAATAAAATTCGATGTGAAATATGTGAAGAAGAAATTTGGGTTCCAGATGGAAGGGCACACGGACCTGTATTGGATGATTTGTGGATAAAACACATATATCGTCCCCGAGGTGGAGCGTACGGCATGTTCTCCGATGTCTATGGTTGAGACCAGGAATCAGAAAGTCCGCACATTGATGGTTTCTGTGACTTCATTCAGGATCGTTTCACCCTCCCAGGATAACACTAAACACCCATTTTTGTCTGAAGGATCTCAACCCCAGTGAACAATGAGATGTATTTGCACTTTTTTGCTTTAGACGTTTCCGGTAAAGAAGGTGAACACGTACTTATCATTTACATGCGACAACCATTCATGACAATGATTTACTCCGAGATACATCTCAGTTATGTGGGCAATTATGCAATCGCCCAATAGTACCTCTTGCGACATGCAACCCAAATGAAGCCTGTGTGTGTCACTTCCTTGTTACATTTGCTGGCTTGTTCATAGAAGGAAGAACAATCCAGGGGAGCAGAAACCAAAGAAAATCAACGATAGAGAATAAAATGGCTCAACGGGGTGCTACAGCACATGGTGAATACCCCGGTTATCAGTGTAAATGTGGATGGAAACCAAAATATGAAGACTTGGAAGACTTGCAAGAGAAGGTTGAAGACGAAATGACCCAAATGGAAGATGACAAGAACTTGATGATTAATATGGTGTGTGTTACTGGTGTGAATGTAACGGTCTCTATTACCTGTCCGAAATGTGATGAAGATGTAGAAATTACTGTAGAAGCGGATGCGGACATAATGTGGGAACCAGATCCACCAGATCATCGCCCACCCACTATTGACGGTTACGAAAATGCAGTACCTATATCGTGTACTTGAACCAGCTGAATTGGTAGAAACTAAACTGCGTGATGTAATGGATGCTGCTTGTGATGGCCTGAACTATAAATATGACGACTTCCTTGATGACCATCCGTATTTCAATATCCCCGACCATGTTCTGGAAGAGCCAACTGAAACTGAAATGGATATTATATGCAAAACGAAAATGAACAAAGGACACTGCGTAATGGGATTAGACCAAGAAAACAGGCTCAGAAGACCGATTTACAGAACAGGAGAAAGTTGTTGCTGCTGGCCCGTTGGCAAGAATTTGAAAGTATGGAATCGGTACAGGTTCAATGTATTGAGATACCCTGAAGCTACTACGAAAGCTCCAACACCCTTTCCTCACAGCACAGAAGACATGGTGGTGCAAGAGAACATTCAAGACGTGGGAGAGGCAAATAAACCAAGTATGTTCAATCGTATGTGTAGCATTGCAGTGTCAAAACCTGAAGAGAAATTCGGCCCGTTGAAATACATGGCATATGTGGATGAAGATACAAAATGCCCTTCAGTTGGGATCCTGAAATGTAGAGAAAGCAACCTTGAGATTAAAACCAAAGATGGAAAGAAGAGACTGGTGATCAAATTACCCGGTCAAAATTACTACAATTTTTCATTGACTGGCTTAGAGTATGACGATCCTGGTCAGAGCGATAAGGTAGTTCTGGTTCTGCTGGGATTAGCCAGACCTTGGAACAAGGGCGGCGCTTTCAGTCCAGCAAGATGCTACGTCATGCCATGGCATTGAATATCATCAAGCAAGAAGACTGAAACTAAGATAAACAATCCATTTTGACATTTCGTCAGAAAAAAGCTTGCGAAAACATGAATATATTGAGAAATGGTACCATAGGATGAATCCATATTGTTGACATTTGATATAGTTTATTTTTCACGAGTTCGAGACGAAGAATTTAGTGATGGGATTCATAATACTGTTTGTAAAACGCTTGCAACAAGTTATTTTTTGATGCTGCAATACTATTAATACTCTGCTCTCTATTTTGTATTTATTCTCATGGATTTTTTGATTAATGGTAAACTTGACTGAGATTTGTGCGTGCGTCGATGACAAGATTGTTAAATGTTATCAGAAATATAGTTGTAGTCAGTGTTAGCGTTTCAACTTAATCCCGCAGTTTGTTAAGAGTTGTATATTTACTATTTAATCTGTTAGTATGTCCTGATGCACTTACATGTTTTCTTTTTCCTCGTATTGCATGATTTTCCTACTTTATGTAAAATCTGTGATCATCCCTTGTTAACAATAATATTTAATAATATGTAATTTTACTGACACTATTACAACCTTTTGTTGAAGGATCTGTTAACTCTGATATTTTAAATATTACTAGTGATATTGTATGTGCAATAAATGTTTTTAAACTGACGTGTTTTTATCCTAAATTACTCTTTCTCTTCTTGGTACCTGACAATCGAAGGACCATCACAAGTTGTCTAATTTAAGTAAACAATCCTCAGCCTGTGGCAAATGTAATGCTGATCTAGTCACAAGAAATTGGCCTTAATAACTGATGTAAATCTTTCTGAGACGAATGGCTATTACATGATCCACTCAGTGGCAACAATATTTAGGTTTCGATAGCCGTATCGTGTAGCTGGGCCTGGAGTTGAATGTAATATATTTCGCATTTTAAATGTATTTTCAGAACAATGGAATGTTTAGAATTTATTGATTCGCCGTCAGAAATGTGTGGAACTCGTAAGTGTTACTTAGGTCCGAGATGCATGGATGACATTGGATTG
>JBCAUG010491536.1:0-15314 GCA_038406175.1 Haplosyllis leylae
ATTTGGACTCAGCACCCCACCTTCATCTCGCATCTAACTTTTTATCTCCACATTTCATTATCTCTCTTACTCTTTAATTCTTTACATCTTAATCAATAGGGCGCGACACAATTCTGATAAGAATTCTTGTTTCTGTATAAAAATGATTAGCTTTCTTTTTGCTTGCATACTTTTTCAAGTCCCTAAGATTTTTATCACTCAGCATATATTCCCATCATACCTTTTTCAAAATGCTTCATTACTTCTATCACTACTAATGTTTACATTAATTGCTTTATGGCAAACACATTTAACATAGATATAGATATTTGTAATTGTTTTTGTGGATAATCCTTTTTTTTAACTTGGAAAAATAAATTAATTGTTAGGGAAAATAGTGTTATGTCAGGGAAATATCATGGAATGTTGAGCCAACTGAAATGCGGCAACCCTAATCTTTAACGTTGTTGCCACAATTGTCCTGGCTTTAGAACATAGAAGAAGGATCAAGTTTAGAGCCAATCAATAGCAAAGTGAAAATCAGTAAAATATTGTTGATGAGCTAATGCTTCACCCCGCAATGTCTGTGTGGTACCGCCTTACGCATGAAAAACAGTAACTCAATTTATGTGTTTAAGAGGCGAAGTGTGAGCAAACGAAAATGATATGCTGTCTTAAGTCCTTCAAGTACCACGAGTACCACAAAGAACCATGTTTATACTTGAATATTAAATATTGCAACACGCAGTGGCCTTACTCTGTAGTATGTTTATGCAGTTACGGCACTTGACCCGCTATGTACAGGGTTACCCCACACAGACAGGGTGGTGGATCAAGTTTTCAATTGCGTTTAGACTGGTCATTAAGAGTATGTGTAACTTATCTAATCTTTGTACAGGATTAGTAACTAATTCATTGATCTGTTTGTGCACATATATACTTTAATGTTCGCTTAATTTTATATCACGACGTCACTTTCATTATTTTTACAGATATTAATGAATTCGAAGCAGGTTCAGATAATAATGGGACTTATACTGGCTTTTGGAAACCACATGAACGGAGGTAAGCAAATAAGATTCCGGATGTTTTTAATAGGATTTCATATTTGCATTGACTCATATATTTTACTCTGTTATAGTTTCATGTGATACAGCTGTACAAAGCAATATTTGTCGACTTTTAATACGTTTCATCAATATGAAATGAACCTTTACGCAGTTTAATTATTCTGCCGATTTAAGGTACAAACCGAGGTCAGGCCGACGGCTTCAATCTAGACATTCTGTCTCGACTCAAGGACGTCAAGAGTAAGGTATGCAACGGAACTAGCATTGTGTTTTGCTGAAACTTGTGATCCTTCATCATCAGTGTTTAATTTGCCAACATATTGCTTACTCTTTCCAAGTTTTCAACACAGAAACGCGGAAAATGAGAATGTCATAAGATGAAAGTAATTAATTAACAGAACTAATAGTAATCACATCTTACTTACACTTTCAGGATAACTAATAGTAATCACATCTTACTTACACTTTCAGGATAATTCCATCAGTTTACTCCAGTACTTGGTAAGGTACTATGTCAAGAATCTGGATCCGGACTCGGGGACTGAAAAATCCAAATTACCCTTACCTGAACCCAGTGACGTTACAAAGGCATCACTCGTAAACTTTGAAGAAGCTGAACAAGATATACAGAAGCTGAAAGTGGCCACTAAAAGTATATTCCATTGTAATTTTTTACAAAAGCTAAATAGCTAATTGGCTGCCCATGCAACTTTCCAAATAAGAAAACAATGTGAACATAAAATGACCTTTTTAACACACAGTTTGTGAAAAGAAGATAGGTATGGTCATGAGAGGATCACCCGAAGATACTACTGAGCCATTCAAAACTAACATGACGAGATTCATAGACCACGCTATTGTCGAAATTAAGGAACAAGAAAACAACTTGATTGAAGCAAAGAAAAGGTAGGATCATTTTGGAAGATAAAACCAAGAAGTCCAATTCTTGTAACATGCAAGTGTCAGGGGATTAGTGCCCCGCGCCCACCTGGATGGTCCTCCCAAACAACAGATTTCTTTCACAAAATCCGACTTTCGACACGTTTGGTTTCCAACTTATCAATGATACCCGTTTCGGATTTGACATACAAATCGAAGTATCTCAGAAACGTACACTTTGCACAAAAACATAGCAACCTGCGTTCATTTGATACAGAAACATATATTTGTGGAGACAAGTTCTCCCTGAGTATGTTGAAAGTTTCGTTCCTTGAGTGAAGATATGCTAGCACTTAAGAAAATAATCGAAAGTATTCCATCTCATCAAATATTTTGTGTGTGTTTGTGCTGGATGACTTATGTTTTACATAAGTTTGTTATCGAAGTACAGGATCATTCTTCTTCAATAGAATAAAGTTTCCTGTGTCAATTTGATTTGGGAACTTTAATTTCACTTTACTAGTTCTATAAAAAATTTGCGGCTTAAAACTATGAATCTACAAAAAGAATAATATATAATATATTTGAAAAAAAAATAATATTTAAAAAAATTAATAAGGATGTAAACATTTGTAGAACTATTAATGCTGAACCTGTCTCCTATTGATCTCATCAGAAAATTGCTTGAACACTCTTCAATATTGGTCAAGCGTTTGCTGAGCAAGTTTTTTTTTCGAAGCACAATCACTAACAACACAAATGCTTTTCTTCACCTGTATCATCCAATGCACCAACAAATGTTTTTCTTCACAGGTATGAACAATGCTGTATTTTTTTCACTGTTGTACCAAAATCTGGAGATTCTTCAGTTGCACCAAGTGATTTCTTCAACCTTTGGTCAGGGTTCTGCTCGGACTTTAAAGATCTATGGAAGAGAGAGCAACAAAGAATAATCAGGGAACGGTAAGCATTTTCTTTGATTTCAACTTCTACAATGCAAATATTGATGGTGATTCCCACATTAATGTGAAACAGTGAAAGAGTGTCCGTCCTCAATTTGTTTATTTCATTCTTGTATGATTAACAGCATCAAGGAAGCAGAGAAAAAAGTAAAGGAAATTCAAAAAGGAAAGAAAGCTTCCCTTTCGACCACCACAACACCTGTCAGATCTAAGGGCCTGGTAAGTAAAACTATTTTCAATATCGTGTTTTAATTCAATAATATTTAAAAATTTTACCCATTAGCTTTTTATGCGTTATCTCTTTTGAGACATGGCGTCCACCTCAAATTCATCTACCTGTAAATGCTTTCAACAGAGATTGTTAAAAACAGAAATGGATAAACAGAATTTACTGTAGCGTAATGAAAGTTTTCTCGCCGAATCGACGGCTGCCGAAACCGAGCCAGTCAGACTAGATCAGTGGATAGCCATCCCAGTTTTAATAAAAAGGCAAATAGACCTTTTGAGATGAAAGTGAGTGGCAGGCATATTTGGATAATAAATCAATCAACTAAGTATTGAGTACCCTCAACACAATCTCTTCAAATATTATTGGTCTCTTCAGTTCAGTTTTTGTTTTTAATATCAGAGTTCAGATAAAAAAGTATAATTGTTCATTTTTGCTTCGCAAAAAATTAATAGTTGAAAATTTAAACTGAATTTGCTTTCACGTTTTTCCACGAAATTGCAGAAATTTTTGGCTTTAAATGTGCACGTAATTTGGAGCGTTCCTTGAATAATAAACGCTAAAATAAGCAGTATATTTTTGCACGGAATTATAGACAGTCTATGCAGATTGCGGTTTAGGATCAACTACCTTTAACATTCCAGCAAACACTTATGTACTTGACTCAAGTGGCCATCTTGTATATATTAGAGTCAAGTCGAACTATCTTGAAATCCTATATGGCTTCAGCTAGTTAATTTATGCAACGTCATTGATGAAAACATTTGTAGAATGGCTCCAGTCAACTTGATCGTCAGAATTTTATAATGATTTAAGATCTGACTGGCCCCCATGAGTGATAATTTCCCAGAAATCTGATCGACTTTAAGTGATAGTTTCGCTCCGACAGAATGTCAAAAAGTGCTCGCCCTGTCGCCACAGCACATGGCTTAAACAGATAATTACATGGAGATTAAATCGTCTCTCATTCAACTAAAGGGCTTGCTACTGAAAGATGGTAGAAAAAAGTTTTAGGGGAACAAATTTTATAATGATTATGTAAAGCCCAAAAGCCTGGGGGCTTGGTGGTGATAAGAAGGCTACTTCCTTAATTGAGATGTTAATTCATATATAACACGAACGTTTCTGAAAAAAAAACTACATCCACATTGTACAAATAATAGTTCTAAATATCTTGGAAGGCTTGTAAACAATTGTGGAGAAAAGAAAACATAGGCTATTGAAACACATATTTTTTATTTATTAGGTATTATATTATATTTTCAGAAAGCAAAACTCGCCAGTAAGGGTATGATCTGAAGTTGTCTTCATCGTCAGAACAGGTAAGGGTACCCTACCTCATTGGTGAGTGGTGGAAGGGGCCCAATGTTGCTCATTTGTTCAAGGCTGGCATATACAGACAAACGTACCGAATAAGTTGAAGTATCTCGGCTTCCCCTGTTACTTGTGCATTGGTGCTAGCTCATTTGTGTTCGTCAATTTACATGCAGTAATTTATGACATTTATGAAGAAAGAATTTATTCTGAGGAAGAATTGGAATAAAACTAACATGTGGACAATTCATAATCACTGCCGTGAGGAAGCTGTGGCAGGTTTCCAGTTGGTTATTTGAAACCTTGAAACACTAACATGGATGTCTCATTGACGTTAAAAATTTGAAGATGTCTTCGGTTAGGGAAGGCTAATTTGAGAAACGTTAATAGAACTACCAGTTCAAACAAATCTAGCAAAATATTCCGAAAACGTCAACATAATGCGTATGTTTTGAGACAAAACTGTTAAATTACTTCCCAATCTCTCTCTCAACAAGTCTCACTTGAATTGAAAACTTTTTTGATTATTGCCCATTGAGTAAAAAAGAAGAACGAAAAAAGGTTTAAAAGTGGTGACTGTTAAAGGTTAACAAGTGTCAATAATTCAGTTAGTGGACATCTTGTCTACCAAGGAGGATTATCTGAGTGACCAATGTCGTCGTATTTTATTGGCATGCTACTTAAAAAAGACAACTGATTAACTGTAGCAAAAGAATCTCAAAAGTATTCTTGTGTGATAATTAGACTAGAGACTGTAAATGTTGAAGATAAGTTTTATCTTTCTTATTTAAATAATTCTTGAAACATAAAGCGCTGCCAATTACAGGACAGAGATTTTATATTTTCGTATTGACACGATTTTATGGCCTTATTTTTATATGTTACGAAGTCTGTGTTTTAAGTTGAAAAATGGCAACACTTGTCTCTTTTTTGTAACCCATATTTGTGCATTTCAAACTGCCTACGTTTGTACGTTTGTAAAGTTTCCACGAAATACCTTCAAAGCCAATGACAGACAAAACAAACATTTTAATAGAAATTACATGTAAATTATTCAATAGGGTGTTTTTATAAAAAGTTCAATGACCACCCAAAGTCCCACTGAAGTAGTGGTACTCATTCCAAAAAAATTCATACACATTCGTGTTTATATGGTGCACTCGTCTATTGAAGCATTCTCACACGTACTTTAAAATGCACTTGACAATGTGATTATGTTTGTTAAAGTCAACAAGTTAATATACTGGTTACAGTAAGCTTGGTATTGGTAGTGTCTAGGTATCAGAGAAAACAGGGGCCTATAGGTCGCTCTCTCAAGGACTTGGTTATCGTGAAGAGCCCGTCGAGTTAAGCATTTAACTAGATGCTCTCGAGATTGGAGACTGAAAAGTTTGTTAACAACCAAAGAGGTTTACACTCTTTGATTCTAGAGAATCGGAACATCTAAAGACATAAATGTAATCTATTCCCAGTCTGTGTCAACAAGGGAAGTGATGATATTGCATTAATTTAATAATTGTGATCTGGGCACGGAATTTTTGCAAATTAATAGATAATTTCATGAAGAAAAATTCGTCAATTCACACAAACTTTGTACGTATTTATATGTGATTCAAGTGTCGGTTTTCCAACCAGTGTGCTCGGATTTGAAAATTGCTGGAGAAATACGTCACGTGATATTAGGCGAAAAAGTAGATATTCAGGAAGAATTCATGCAGCTGTTTTACTTTTGCTAAAGTTGTAGAAATTTAGAAATTAGCTGAAGCTACAAATTTAGGGTGTTGCTGATTTTGTGTTTTAAAGTTAATGGAACCACATATAACACGAGAAACTTACTGAAGGATACTAGCATTCTGTGATTCTTTTGTAAATCTAGTCTGTAGGTTAAGTTTTTAGTTTTCTACTTACGGAAATTAGCAATTGACACACGATACGTAATTCTAGGCAGAAACTAGGGTAAGACATTTGTAGTCTACAATTGTAAATTACCCAGACACGGCAGACCTTCCAATGTAAATTTACTGTAAAGGGACGGTAGCAGTTCTTCTATTGCGCATTGAATTGAACTACAAATCATTCCGTGTTAAAAAATAAAATATAAAATACATTTTGATTGCAATATCCTGTATCTAATTCAAAGAATGTTGCGAAAATTTCATTAAATTTGAAATTTCTTGCTTAAATTTTCGAAAACAGGTTATTTATGAAGATATTCGCAAAACGAGTTTGTGAACAAATAAATTGATAATAAATTTTGCCATTTAAGGCCACCCTGTTGTAACTCAAGAAAATAAAATTTCTTTACTAGCATCAATTTGAGTGGATAGTTTCTACCTGTATGTAACCTCCGCTCAAGAAGATTTCATCACTAGTATTTCATAAGAATTACATTGAATTTGTTGTAAACATAGCAATAACAAAATATTTATTGACATCAATTTAATTCAGGTCATTTGTACCCTAAAAGTTTGAAAAATTTAAGACTACATGAATGTCATTTTGCAGCATTACGTACGTTTCATTTGCTGGGTTGTTGCTTGTAATTCGTGATAATCATCGCTGGTTGTAAGTTACGTAAAGAGTTGTTGATTACTTTTTTCATGTATTAAGATAATTTTTGTAATAAACTTCCTGTAAACTTTGAGAAATGTTACAAGTTGATTTATAATAAAATTTGGTTTCAGTAAAGAGTGATCAGTTTAAATAAGAAAAGGGTACATTCAGTATTGTCTTTGAAATGCCCACCTCGGAACTCTTTGAGAAGGGCAGATTTTCGACGTGTCGGCAATTACGGAGGTTAGAAATGGCGGACTTTGAGATGTGTCCAAATCCATGCACTCAACAGAGTTACAGTTGAAAATTTGAAATCGTCAGAGAATTTTGGGCTTTTAGTCGGGAAAGTAAGGACATAAGTTTTCATTACGGTAAAAGAGCTATAACGTCTTCCGCTTTATTCGGAATATTTAGTTAAATTAGTCTTCGATGATTTGTAGTCGGTGGAAGTTGGGTTGTTGCCTATGTAGTCGGTGGTCGGTGATAGTTGCTGATTTTGGAATCAAGTAGAAAAAGGATTTAAACCAGAAGCGGAGATCAGCTTTCCCAATCCGTAGAAATCGTTTAAACTATTGAAAGTGCTTCCTTAATCTTAAATGAAATCAAAATAAACTCGGTATTACTATAACACAGAGATATTCTGTGCCCATATTCTAGATGTCATAACCCTTTCCACCTACATGATGAATTGACAACATGCCTCTTGCCCTCCTTGTCACTTTTATATTCCCCGAGTATGTTTAGAGCTTAATTTATATGTCGCAAGTACAACAAAGGTAGGCATTCCACAATCTGTGTCTATTTATACAAGGCCAAAACTACAACAAAAAGAAAGTTATTTCCATATAACAATGGTATATATTTCTTCTCGCCATAATACAAATTCTTCAAATGTACAGCAGTCAAATATAGGAAATATCTGACGATATGTTTTACTTGTAAATACAGTTTGAATATTAAAATTGCATAGTAGTCCTGTAGCATAAATAGATCTACACTATTTCATAATACTAAGTTCAGGAATAATTTTACAATGTGAAGTTTACATGTAAAAACCATATTATGATTGTTTGAAAAGTTTACAATCTCTTTTGAGATGTTTGCGTTTTGAATTAGAAAAAAAAAACTTCTTGTCATCGCTAAGAGGCTTTGTCCTCCAAGTGTGCAATTCCTCTTAGTCCTCTTTACTCTGCAGAAAATCTTGTCACTTTGACTCCGTCGTCAGACGGAAAACAAGCAAAAGTACTATATTATACAATAACTTAAATATTGGAGTTACCATTTGAGACCATTAATTTGGTGTTGAGACTGACACAATGGCCGACAAAAGCACATTCAAGCCCTCAGGGTTACAGATGGATAATATGTATGTACAAACAACGCCGATTTGCATTGAAATTGTATAATTTGTCTGCCGGATTAGACAATACATACTGTGTAAAGGTTTTTCAATGGATGTCCGCCTGCCGGTCTTCAACATTTAATTGAAGTTCTTTTTATTCCCATATGGACATGTACTCCCAGCCAGGTACTGGAGCCATCATGCTGCTATATGAGATGAATAAATCAGCCGCACTATAGCTCTTCATCCCACAATAATAATACTATGTACATTGTAGATTACTATGATCAAGGTATCTGGCGTATAATGCAAGTCTGTGATACACGAAATAGCTGTTCAGCTTGTTTGCTTGTTGGCCTTTAGAGAGGCTGCTCGCGGCTGCTAATTGTCTAAAGCCTGCCCCCATCAAGTTGCTGAAGAGAGGGGAGTGTTGAAGTGGCCTCGCTAAGGAGCAGTTAGAGGGGAGCCGAGACATGGTGGGGTACCTTGTTAAGATCCAAAGGGTAAACGTCTCGAAACCCACCCCTTTCTGTTGATCACTTATTGTTCGGGTAGAAAATGTTATGCTTTAGACCCCTAAGATTGCGGCTCCATCCCGGAGAGTTTGTTACACGGTCTTGGTACACGGCACTTAGAATAAGTCGACGTCGCACAGAGTGCTTGCCTATCAAATATCCTGACAAGGTGTGGTGCGGCAAGGGTCCTTGGCGCCACGGTGTACCTAGCTATTCTTCACGCTGTACCCTAAACCCTCGGCCCTTCACTCTTTACTCGTTATGCCTTAAAATTCACGGGCGCCAGTAAACTACGGGTCCATTACTTCAACAAGTTCCCGTCGCGGCTTTCAAAGTGGTACAATTTCCGACAAATTTGCCCGAAAGAATACTAAGTACTGCATTAAATATTCAATAAATATTTGTCCATTTATGAGCAGAACAAGATTTGCACATTACCTTACCTATATTATCCATTTCATTGACGCCATTGAGATCGAAAGTTTAAGCATCTTAAGTTCCCAACAGACATGAAAATGTATTCTTACAATAGTCGCATCAAAGATGCACTTTTCTATGATGGGATTCAACTATACAAAGTGCAAATTGTTGTTTTTTTTTATCTTATAGATCTTTGAACATCTATATATAGCAGATGAATAAATAACAATTAAATGAACTTTTATACATCACAATTTGAGAAAGAAAACATACATCTGTCAGAAGCACCTCTCCTGTTTAATTGAGCATTTTTGGGGGATTAGTATTGTCCGCATGCTGTGAGGGAAATCAGTCCAATTTTTGCGCCATGCATTTACATTGTTTGATCATTTGGATGCGTTTCCGCTTGAAACGTGGTTTCCTTCGTGGACATCTCAGAGTCACTGTGATCCAGGAGTATCGTTTCGGCTTACAAAAGGAACAGGATTTGAAAAGCAGCTGCTTCTAAGTCCTTCTTGTTGCTTTTTGGAATGAAGAAAGAGTTGCACTGGCCGTAACAGAAGCGGTTGACAACTGTTCTCTGAAGACAACCTTCCTCTCTGATAACTTGTTTTAAGGGTTCGGTTTTGCACCATTCCTTCTTTAAGTACTCCACCTTGGTAACAGTAAAAGCCTTCCTGCTTCCATATATGATTTGGTCGGTGGCAGAAATACGACCAGTGCTCAGATTTGGTTGATCCCTTAGTGGATTGGCTGCATTAAGAACAGTTGCTGGTGGGTACTGTGCTCCAAGTCCGGCGGCTGTGCTTTCTTCTTCTTCTGTAACGCTGTCTGTCTCTTCCGAGTCTTGTTCCGGTGAAAGTAGTTCAGGCGAAGCCTGTTCTAAAAATTCCCTCTCTTGGCTGTCCAATTCGACAGCTGCAGTTTGAATTTTAGTTATCACAGAGAAAACAATGAATAAAACAGCAAAAATGCTTACAGACATTGCTAAGTTACTCATGGTTGTGCTTTGCTCGTCAGTGTATTTATTGATTCTTCGCTGAAACTTTTATCACAAAACGTTTCAAGCTGGCTAAGCTCGAACCTCAAAAAACGTTCAAGATTGCGTGTGTATTATCGCAGTTGAGAAAGGATATGTCACTGCGATAATTGCTGTCCACTGATATCTGTGTCTCCACAGTTGTCATGACCCCGCAGCCAAAAACACTGCCGTCTCTCTTTCTTCCAGTTCTGATTTCTATCAAAATAATTATGTTCTCCTTGTGTAAGATATCTTAATTGTTAATCCTATTGGACGACAATAGAACCCTTGGTATCCAATTGATGCGGTGACCCTTATCAGGATATTTGACATGCCCTGCAAAGAGATAAGAGAAGAAAATTACTCAATTGTAACCACAAATAGAGACTTCGGTTTGGGATTTTTTTGGAATTTCTGTCAACTGCGTACTATTTTGTACTTGTTGATCTGAAAAACATGAGGTCCTCGCAGGCCTACAGTCCAAAGGGGATTGTTATATGTAGAATAATGCTGTTTCTTCAGAAGTGGAAAACAGAAGGTATGAGAAAAAACTGTGTAAAATCCATTTTTAAACGCCGAAAGGTTTCCTCACAGCATTGGCCAATAGTTTGATAGGTCCTTTCGGGTGCGCGAAAGAGCACAATGTTTTTGGTATGATCCAGAATGAGTAGAACTTCTTTAGATGCTTCGCTATTAAACTCTAGTCAGTTGTTCACCCTTCAAAAGACTATTTGACGGGCCTATTTCAAGTTAGTTGAGCTCTATCTATGTAAGGTATGAGGACAGGAAAGACAAGTCAACAGATCCTATCAGAGAACTTATCTTCCATCTTCCTGGCACCAAATATAGAAATATCAATCTGAGCACGCAATGAGACAGGTGTCTGAGGTACACAGAGCCTTGAGATTCCATCAGCTCTCAACACAAACTTCACAGTTCACGACAATTTCACTTAACGCCGAAAACCACAAAATGAGACGAAGTGGGTAGTCTTTCAGTGATTAGAAGTTCTGAAGCGCTTCTTCACTTTTGGCTGCTTTATCAAGTAGCAGTGATGTATGCGCAGTGCTTCGAAGTATGAGAAAGAATAACACGCAATACATAATTATTTCACTATTAAGACGTTGCGAATACCTTGTAGTCCCTTCGCTACAATTTTCTCACAGTTGTAAACTAACACGATTTCTTGTGAAACAACATCCAGATTTATTGAAATTTTTTGACAAAGGCATCAAATTAAGGGTTTTACAATCAAACTGTGTTACTTCCAAATCTAGGTGGACAATAATAAAGTTGTGCTGCAAATAGGTACATGATTGATTATATCAAAAAAGCAGAAAAGGACGAGAAATCCAAAAAAGCCGAAAAGGCAAGAAAGCCATGATGTAGACTTACATCGCGCTTCCTAGCTGATAAAAGCCTACATTAGCTGATAAAAAGCCTTACACTCTGAAACAGTTTTGCGATACTTGCCAATTTCATTCCCATTTATTTAGATTACTTTTCCAGGATATGAATTTCACACAAACGAGGATTTTCATATATTGTGATACCTTTTCACTTTTATTTTAAATATTGTGGCCGTCTCACGTGTCCGCATTGATGTGCACTAAAAGTTTAACTCTTAATTATTCCAAAACTTAAATTTTACATTTCTGAACATTTCAGTCTTTGGCCTTTGGTCAAAGCTGTAATTTTAGAAACCAATTTCTTGAATTAACAACTCTCGACGTAACTGGTTCTGTGAAGGATTATTATCAGAAAGAAAGAATGAAAGATTCAGTCCAAGAAAACGAACAATGCAATCCAAGTTTCAGATGACATTTTAGCGCGCCGACAAATTAGACTGCCTTGTCTGTGGTACGATTTAAGACGTTTCAATTTTTGTTTGAAAACAAATTTAAATTTTCAAATTTATTGCCTGAATCAAGTGACTTCCTTCATCTAATGTGAAAAGCTTGTCGCAGTCATAGGTATATATAATTATCATCTAATGCGTATCATTAATAATGACATTTACAGATATTGTCAATTAAGGCAAATTGCTAAGTGACATTGCTTTTATCCAGAAATAAATCATAAAACGTAATGACATATAAGGTACATGTAACTGTTTGGATCGCTCAAACTTCTGTAAAAGTGTAACATAAAAATTTAAGAGGCCAACGAATCTAATTCAACATTTATCTATGTTCGTGTAAAAGTTATTTGTGTATTCAATAATTTTATGCGCATCTCAAAATGTGTGGAGTAAAAAAAACTTACTTGCTATGGTATATCCAGAGATGAATCTGAAATTATTCTTTTTCAGTGTTTAATTCCAAAATTCCCATACTTTAAATGAATTTCAACATTATAAATGTCACAGATGTTTCTTTGCTTTTTCCTGAAAAGTTAATCTTTGAGATCTGTGACAATAACAAGCAAACTTTGAGTACATGCGATCATGTGGTACTCCTGTACGTACTGCATAGATGCACCATATCTGAGCAACTTTTAAAGCCCTATCTCATGTGTGGAGAGGCAAAAAGGCAACAGGAACATCACACAAATGCAGCGAGCCATTATTTGGCGCCAAGCGAGGTAGAAGCAATCACTTCAGATATGAAAGGAATCTAAAGTATATAAGTTGATGTAAACTGGGGCCCTAAAAATATAGGCTACGTCTTTTAGTTAACTGTTGTAAAGAAATGTTTACTCTACTCAAGGATTTAGGTCACCAGATTAAAAGACGTATACCGTGAGAGTTTACAACCTCATATGCAGGTTTCGAAATTTTATTACGAGTATTCAGTTGTTGGCTAGAAAAATGAAATTTACTGTTAGCTAAGATGATAAGAAAGGAAGATGTCTCTAATGTTCCTATGTGGCAGAAAAACTGCTGGTTGTTTGTATGAACTAAACCGTGGCCTGTAAAATCACATTCACTTTTCAAGTCTTGTTCATCACCTCAAAATCAATATTATTTACCATTAAATGCCTTGATATGAAACTTCTTATCATTGTTTTGTACTTTCATCACCAAAACCCCGAAAACAGAAGTCTAAATCTTAAAAAAAAATATTACAAACTGTCCTGTATACATTCACACCCGTTGGAAGGTAGTGATACGAACAGCCACTAGTTGCAGCACTTGGCGGACATCATACACATCAACATTGCTGATGGAACAAGTTCTCTTTTGAAAGTGAATGTTTCCCAAGTTACACTGATATGTGCTGTTTTGCATAAAATAATCTCACAAGAATATCAAAGAAGAGGTTTTGTGAGTCAAGCACTGTTTTCACAACCCAGAGTCAGGTTTCTGGTGAGTAGGTTGTCTGAGTTAATTTTTATTTCAAAACAAATGGTGTCGCATTAAGCCAACTTTTTCCTCAGTGGTCAGTCTTTACTTCTAAGTTAAAGTTCTCGTACACCTGGCATAATGCCCAATGCGTCAGCTGATCATCTCAGATGCTGTTCACCTACAGACAAGTTTCCTAGACCCATCTCTGATCACATTCCTATCCAATCTGCAGCAGAAACTTGAGTGACTAGTCACATCTCCAAAGCGGCACCCCAACAACGCAATCGCCATACCTTTGTCTCTTCGAAAAAGTCCAAATTATGCATTGATATCTGAAGACTATTGTGTGAGGTTGATTGAGATTTAGGGACGGAAAAAACTTGTGATTTATCTGACGACTACGATAGGCATGTGGAGAATTTTGCAGACATACCAACTGGCTATTTTGCTAAGTATTTCGGATATTAGTGTCTGGACTGTAAACAATATAGTAGCCTTTTAGTATCCATTTAGTTGTGCAGCAAATTACAAAAGCAACATTTCACTTTTGAAGATTGGTCTTCAACTTCAGTGTAGTTTAAGCTCCAAAATGATTCCCTTACACCTTGTCAGCGCATGTCAGCTTGTTGGAATAGATTTGTTTCCCTGTTGAAATCACCCAACAGTAGAGAGTAACATATTTGACAGATATGTATCATTATGGCCACTAAAATTGTGGCTGAATAGCTTCACGATGAATTGTTTTATTTCAAACTTGGTGATGAAAGTACAAAACTTGAGTGATCACAGATCGTCCCATGTCTGAAAATAATAATATGTAATGGACTTGACAGGAAACTTGTCTCGTCTTTTGGGTAACTCTCTGCATTAGCATATCCAGAGGGGAGAAGGGAACCACAGGCAAATGGCAAATTTAATCTACTTTGAGATGAACTCTATCTCAATGTGTTAATTTGGCGAAATAATGATAAAATAATGTAAGTCTTTACAAATACCAAATGCCCGAACGTTTAAAATTCTAGTTTCACGTTCTTGTCCCTTTAGGCATAGAGTTAACATAAAATTAGCATACTCTGAATGAAGCAAATATTTTGTAAGTTCGATGGTTGCTTGTTTTACTCCACCCTTGCATTGAATTCTACGAAGTACTACATTAAAATTCATACCCAGGATAATTTTTCGTCCCCTAAACACAAGTACATTGCGACTCTGAAGTAGTTACTTTAAATATTAACAAAAGTGCTATTCTTCAAACTAGAAATGCGGAAAGTCCATACTTTTGTTTATTAAGAAAAAGAACTTGTTTGTAATTTGAATGGCTATGAATATAGATGCTTTTCAAGAATTGCAGAACAGTAAATATGTATTTTGGGCTTTGTCTGTTGTTGGTAAAAATCTACTTGGTGATTGTGTGTTGAAAAACTCCAATTACATTTTCACAGACATAATGTCGATAGTTTATTTACACATAAACAGCCCATGTATGTAGCAAGTACCTGTTCCAGTTTACTGTCAGACTCCAAACATCAATTGCGAGTAGACCAAAACAAATAGATGTTGGGATTAGAAGGGACCACAGTTCTTTCAAATGATATTCATTACATATAGCTCCATCGAAGTGACCTTAGACTTTCTATCCGGCCAAATCACATCCAGACAACTAAAGCAATGTCTGATTTTGATCCTTTTTGTTACAACTTCAGTCAAGTGATGCCCGAAAAAAAATTTAATACTCACTATCATCAGT